>QBDW01005375.1:0-20478 GCA_003261595.1 Maconellicoccus hirsutus | reverse complement strand
ATTACCAAATTGGTGCTGTTTCACAGTCATTAAATATAATTTTTGTTTCATTACAATACAAATTATTACATTAATTTTGATATTCCAAATTTTATTAATACGAAATTGTGAACACTGATAACACAACTATGAAAAACATAGAAATTAAGTTAAACGAAGCGATATCCGAAGATTTCCGAGCATTTCCGAATTTTTATCCCTTGAAAAAAACTAGTGGACTTTAACGTCTAGTGAAAATGGCGCACTCTGCAGTCAATGGTCAGTGAACGTTCTGCCTTCCTCTTTACTGTCCATAATATAATTCAATACAATGCCAGTGACATAGTCAGTGTGCTACTTGGAATATCCAATCATCCTCATTGATCTGGATTTCTCCTTGCATCTAGATTTACTCCAGCTACAAACCCTGCTCGTAAATTCATACTGATGCAACTCTACGCAGGAATGAGCGGATGAGTGCTGCTTGGTGAAATACTCCTCTGTTGCTCCTTTGGGTGTTTGGAATGGTGTAATAAGTACCGGCTGTAGTGGGTATTCCGAACCCCACAACGAAAAGTAGCCTTTTCCAGGTTGGATTGTATTCATGGTGAGGCCATGATTGATTTGCGATTGTCTCCAAAGAAGGATTAACAATGTTTTTAATTTATTCATGGATCTCTTTATCTCATAGCATAATGATTGTTGCTATTTACACACCGCAAATTCCATTGACGCTGTTATAAGCAACACTACTGCGATGGCAATATTTCTCATTTAGTTTCTCCCACAGCTTCGATGAATTTTTCCATCTATTTTCTGCTACCTTCATTAAAACTGTTTTCTGAGGATTTTTTTTGAAGATTGCGGCTCACGTACGTTCTTCGTTTAATTTTTTGACATGATAATTTTCTAAATTGAATTGTCCCTCAGATAAGCCAATGAGAAGTTACCATTTCTTAAGTAGTCTTCTTTTTGGAACATATATTTGAGAAAACTCGAATATGTAAATTCGTTGCGTAGATTTCTACTATTTTTCCACAGATATTGGGCGATTTAGTAAATATAGTGTAGTTTTTACTGGCTCAGAGTGATTGAGGAAAATGACAGTTTGAAGTGTAAGGAAGACTGATTACCGGAAATTTGGTTCAATGAATAGGCAACGAAAGAAGAAAAAAAATAAAAAGGTGGCATTGCGCCTTATAACTAGGAACTGGGTCCCTAGGTCATAGCTTTATGTTCAACATCAATCAATCTTTTTTTTCGTGTACAAGACTACGAGCAAAAGGGTGCAATGGCAGCGTGTGTTTTTCTGATACATGTATATCTACATAACTGATACTTCACCTTTAAATAATGTTTTCTTATACGAAGCAAACAACTTTATCTTTTTGAGCTGCTATCGGCGATAAAATTGAATCGTGGAGTGAAAAACTCGGCCTTATTGGCATTAGGCTCGAAATTTTTTCGCGTTTCGTCCATATTGATCATGTTATCGAATATCGTTTAATTTGATTTATGCTCATCGGCGACGGATGTGTTTTCAAATATGGAGACGATGGGGGCATATCGCCATGTATCTCCCACGTATGGTGACGATACTTTATCTAGCTTTCATCTTTGATTAATAATTCTCGTTTCGTAGTAATTACATGTACCGAGAGTTGGCCGACGTCGATGAAATTTGTACGTCTGGTAAGAGTCAGCCGGCTGTAGGAAATGTCATTAATTTGTAACCGTATATACGTGCCGGAGTTGATTATGTTGCGCTAATTGGTCATGTGGTCGAATGGACATTTCTAAGGTCTCACTTGTCAGTTGTCTTGTATTTCTAATTTTTTCTTCATCGAAGCCAAATGTAGCTTGGAAAAAGGTCAAGGGATCTTGATATTTATCCATTATTCAACGTATAATCGCTAAATTGGACGGTATTGTGCCATGTATTTACCTTGCAGGCCGAACGTAATGTAATGAGAATTAGAAATGTGATTTTCAATATGAGAGTGGCGTGTTATTTGGAGACAACCACGTCATGAAGAAATTTACCCCTACTTCTCTTGAGAATACGGTGTATTTTATTGAATGGCATTCCACATTTTATGTTTTGATTTTGAGTCAACGTACGCCGCCAATAAAAGGGCCAAAGACACGTGTCTCGGCGAAGGTAATTTTTGACCTGGTTCTGATGTATCGCAAAACGTTAGGGTTAGATTTCGGAATTTTTCCGCTTTTCTACCTACTACGCTTTCTAATACCGGCGAATTTGCTAATTTTAAGAAGATTAAATTAATTTCTTAGCCGTCGAGCAAATTTAATTGGCGCTTTTTCGCCAGTCAACAGGTGTCGGTTGGAGCTTTTTTGCACCTGTAATCGACGCCTTTATTAGGTGTAATCGCTGAAAGATTTCAGAAGTGTGGGTGGGCTATCGAGGTTCGGTGATCTTTGGCCCCAAATACACGTGGTGAAATTTTCCGAGTATATTTTTATGAATGATTTAGTTTGGTCACGTTTGCTGGGATTTGAAATTGCGTTTAAATTCGAGTAAGTTGAAATCGTTGGCGTTGGCTTTTAGTATGGAACTTATTACATATTTAATAAGGTGAATTATGTTTAAAGGATGCGAATGTTTTTGGAAATTATCCCACAGAGTATAAATGCTACCTATCTTTCTCCGGGGTAAACTTATACGCTATTATCAAAGCGAAACCTTTTTACGCAGATTTTTTCCCTGTAACCTTAGTTCGGTCTTATTTTTACGCCCAAAATTGGCGTTTTCTTTTAGGTCAGTACAGATGCGAGTTCGGTGTCGAGAAATAGAAAATGATTTTAGTATTTCATTATACGAGCCAATACCACTGTCGTGCTGTGCGAATTTCTTGATTCCGTTATTATTTTTCGCCATTTGCCAGGCGGACTGTGAAACATGATTAGTTTCTTGTCCGTCGTCTACATACCGGTGCGGTGTAAAAATAGCGAAATGTGAACGGAAAAGGGGTAAAATGGCGTCATTTGGCTTGCCGCCGCTCACGCGGAAAAAATGATTACGTTTCAGCGCCACCACTTTATTGTATCTGAAATATTACTCTTTGTTTACAACTATCTGCTTGTAAAAGATGATACCACATTACTCTATACGTGGCTCGTGCATACCCAAAAAAACCCTATGTGGTGTATCGGAACTAGCTGTAGTGTTTTTACTGCTTTAGTGCTCTTTAATTTATTCTACTTGGTCGATTTTAAATATTAACGAGATTTCGCCAACGGTTAAAAGTTGAATCGTGGTCAACGTGGTATGTGGAGATTTTATTCGTTGAAGAAATCCTATGTGGGTGGTTCGACGAAGAGGTTCAAAAATTTGAATGGTTTTTGAACGGTTGATCGAATGAATTTCCGAAATTTAATTACATGGTGAATAGGAAGCATCGTGAATACGTTGCCTTGAATTTAAATGAAACTTTAAATTTTGTCGAAAGCGTGCTGAAAAATTTCCTTTCTTACCTAAATTTCAATCAATTGATTTCGCTTTCAGATTTTTTGCAAATTTTTGAAAATTCTAAATTGGGCACATTATATAAAAGTTAACTGATGTTTGAAAAAGAGTTGCATTCTGCTAGTGATGATATCTGTTTTAGGGTTGTCGATTTAAATTGATTAACCGATTACTTTTTATGAAAAACCGACTTGAGCAGATGAATTGCTTATTCAACTCGATTATTCAACTTGGTCAACTCAAATCGATTTGGTAGTCTTGATCAGTGGCGCAACAACCAAATTTTGCGGGGGGGGGGGGTACAGATTTTATTAACGGCTAAAAAAAATGAAAAAATAAAATAAAAAAACATTTTGGTACAATAATAAATTTGTAACCTAAAATTTATCAAAAGTTTTCACTCGGTAATCATTTCTTTCGACAAAACTCGAAGAAATTTTAATAACATTAGTAAAAATGGGGGGGGGGGGTGGTACAATGTACCCCTGTACGCCCTAGTTGTTGCGCCACTGGTCTCGATCGACTCTACTCCGATCCACTTGAATCGATTTAAAATTGACCTGAACAGACTCCTATCTGCTCATAAAGCCCAAATCGATAAGTGAAATCGACCTCAAAATTAATATTTTGGTATATTTGATTGAAAATAATGAAAATACAGTGGAACTTGAAAACTAAAAAATTTGAGTTTGAGAAATTATGAAGTTTAAATTTTTAATGCGCAAATTTTATTGATTTGGCTTATATAAGTTGACTAGAATCAATTCGGCTCATTTTCAAATCAATTCGAGTTGACCCCATTTGAGGCGATCAAGTCTATTGACTGGATTTTAGTCGATTTATTAGCTCTAGTCGATTAATCAACTTAAAATTGAGTTATTGCAAATCGATCGAATTTTCCAGAATCGAATAGTATTCTGGAGCATCAAATATGATTTCATCTTTTTCCACCATTTTCAAAATACATGAAATTTGATTGAACAGCTGAAAACTTAATTTGCAGTTACTTTCATTCGCAAAAATTTTGGGAGCTCAATTATGCTGCAATAGGAATTATTGAGAGCAATTTCGGCCAGGAATGAACCTGATAAGAAAATTATTGGAATGAAACTTGTTGAGGATAAAGTAAGGAAAATATTTCATTTTAACATTTTTTTCATATGTTGAAATTGATTCTATTTTTTGGAAAATTTCACGTATTTTCCGAAGATAAAGTCACCATTTTATTACATTGTTATAAAAACTCTCCTACTCATTGTCTCATAATGTCTGCCATGTTACGTGAATTTTCATTTTATTTTCAACATTCTCGCTTGATTCAGTAATACCGAAAATTTTTTCAAAAAATTCAACATTTACTTTGATCTTTAGCATTAATTTCCAAAACGAAACTCAACCGTGCATCGTTATCAGGTACTTTAGAAGTATAAATGCAAACGCAAATATACACAATACGTATTTTAAACTAAGATTCCATCGGATTAATTTATACGCACGAGAATTTCGCCTCTGGTACGGTATACGGCTAAAATAACCTTTTCGAGTAGACTAAGCCACACTGTTGTGTAAAAAGTTGAACAAATTCTCGAGAAAATTTCGCAGGCTTTTGAAAAATTCATAAAATGATCTCGCTAAAAAAGAAATAAAACTGGAATGGAAAATTCACTCGGTAAAAAAAATTCATATAGCAATTCCTCGGACCAAACGAGACGAAAATTTCATCAAAATTGCGGGTAAAATTTTCCAAATGTTTGAGACAATTTGGCGTTACGAGGAGAAAATTTCGTGAAATGAATGAGTAAAACCGCGAGAGAAGTAGAATTTTCCAAAAATGCGTTTTGTCGAGTCTGTAATATACTAATTGAAGTTACTACTTGAGAAGATAAAATTGCTGGTAAACGTTTGAGAAAACTTTCTGGGTATATAAATGGAATATACAAATTGCAGGTACATACTACACAACTGTGTAAACATTACATCGTGCATAGTGTGAACAAATATGATTTCTGAATGTTTGATATATACGGATATAAAAACATTATGCGAATATCAAGCGCGTTTTATCGAATATAGGGAGCGAAAATCATAAAAATGCTATGAACCCTATAGCGAAGATGCGCTTATTAAGAGAATGGCGATTTGTAGACCTAAGGATAAATTTATATCAAGACGTAATGACCATCGGAGGCTTTTGCGGTTGGTTTTTTTTCCCGGTACGTATTTTCCACCAGTCGACCACTTTTCTTTATTATTTGCATTGTTCCGCATTTTCTGGGCTTTTATTTCGTTAACTAAATCGTTTTCGGCTCGGTTACGATTGCTAGGCGAAATCTTATGGATGGGAAAAAAACGGAACTACTCGTTTTATTTTACAGCGCTCGAATTGTTCCTTAACGTCGCCATTATCGCGGCTTGTTATTGTGGTTATACGGAGCCTTCGCGTAATTGTGAAAAACTACTGTGAGATTGGGTACCGATTTGCCAAAGGTGAGGAAGGTTTATTGTGAAAATGTTCCTCGTATAATTTCCGCGAATTGGTTCCGATGTGGTTAAGAAGTGCGTGTGAGGAACTGCGGATTCAACCTTAGATATATATGTGCTTTAGAGTAAGTTATAAAGCGTAAAAAATCAAGAATTATCATTTTTTTAATCAAATTTATTACTTAGTACAGGGGTTCTGTTGTAATTTCGAATTCGGAGATATGTGAATATTTGATGATGTAATGGAACGCCCTCTAGTGGAGAAGTCTTCAATTTGTTACAAAAATATCCACAATCGTTTAGAAACGTTGTCATCGCTAAATACCTGATTTCGTTGTAGGATTTCTTTTGAAGTAGGAGTAGCACGAGATAATAAAAAAGAAGTATACGGGCTACTTTCGAAAAGCCCGAGTGTTGAGAGAATTTTTCCGCGATGGCTCGTGGGAAGTCGCTTCGTTCGAGCTCTGAATTTTCAAAACATCATGAAACTAAACGAAACGTGATTTCATCTTCAAAGTTGGATCATCTCATTGTCGAAAAGAAGAAAAAAACTTGAATGTTTATTTTAAAAAGTGGAAAATAGAGATGCAATAGAAGGTGTATTTTATGTGAAGGCATGAAAATGTCAATGTAAAATTTTTTATTCATTTATCAACATTAAAGAGCTGATGATTGTGGAGGAGAGAGCGAAGTGCCAAAGAAATATTTGTTTCAAAGTTGAATTGATGTTGAATCGATGATTATTTCTGTTTGTGGAAAATTAAAAAATCGAAAACTCCTGTTTTTTCTTTTGTATCATTTTTCGTAATTTTTTGTTTTTCTTCTTTCTGTTGAAGTTTTTCTGCTTTTTGTCGCTGTTTTTCCGCTTCTTTTTGACGTTTTTCTTGTTTCTTTCTTTGCTCTTCATCTCTCTTTTGTCTTTGTTTTTGAAGACCTTCGGTGTCGATTTTGCTCAAAGCCCAAACTCTCGCAAAATATTCGTCGTTTTTTGTTTCTTCATCGAAATCGTAAATAAAAGCATAGAAATTTGGAGGAGGTTTTAGATATCGTACAGGTAACACGCCCAATATGAAGTGCGTATCATCAGCAGGTGTGACGCAGGGGCATGTAACTACTTCGACAATTTCTTTGTATCCTTTCAGTAACTTATGTTGGTAAAGCACGGTTATCTTGGCGACTTCTATTGCTTTGGGAAATAATGGATCGAAATCTATTTCATGGGAGAGTAGCAATGTGCTGTAATTTATGTAGAGTTTGCAAAATTCCATTTTTTCGGTTTCACTCCACGTGTTGAACTCGGCTAGCAAATTGAAGGTGGTGTCTAGAGCGTAGTTATGTGCTGAAAAATGTTACGAAGATTAACATTGAGAAAATGATTCGAAGTCGAGATTTATCGAAGGATGCGTTGATTTTTGATTTACGTATTTTAAACAATCAAGGAAGGTCTGTTGTGGGGAAAAAATACGTTGTAGCGTGCGTTAAATTCTTCAACGTCTGCGTATTTGTACAAGATGTTGTTGATCAACATTCTGAACCGGCACATTTGTTTATTTCATTGTCTACTTAATATATTGAAGGAGTACACAGGTGGTTGAATGTTTTTTACGTGTTGAAAAATGAAAATTTTGTGAACTCTGGTGCTTTGGATTTTGATTTTGAACGAAGATAGTATATTTTGCAGAAGAATACGTAATAAGTGGTCGGAAAATTTGAAAATATACTGATGAATCATATACATACCAGTTTTCCTATCGTCTTCAATAAAATTAATCAGACTGTCTATTGTTCGGGTTAAAGAATTGTTCACAAAGCCGTAATATCTACTGATGAAAGCTCTTTCGGAAGCTTTACCAGTTAATCTGTACGAATCATCGTATCTTTCAGGCGATATCTCCAATTTTAAATATTTTCGTATTTCTTTTGGTTTTGTATCTTGTCCAGGTTCATATGGCCATAAACTATAAACAACACCTTTTCTTGCTTTCGGTGACCTCGGTGTATTTCCCTCCGAGCTTTCTTCTCGTAATTGTGGACTATAGCGGATTTGCTGCGTTGTGGCCATCTCATTATGTGAATCAATTTTTTCAGCATAGCAATAGGGTCCTCCAATGGGTACGCGTATTTTTTGAAATACGTTGGGCTCCCATTGAGTGTCGTAGTAAGGATGCGTATCTTGAGGGTCTTCATTATTTACCGCAGTGCTTAGGTCTCGATTTGAATTCGATGATGGTGAATTTTGATCGTCAGATGATGATCCTCGTGCTGAAGGATTTTCTGAATTAGTGTCATAGTTATAGTCTTCTGATTGGCGAAAAGTTTTCTTCCTTCTTAGTTTTGGAAAACGCACGTAATCTTCGTCACCTCTATTCATTTCACTTTTCGTTGTATCTATTCCAAATGCGATCAATAAAATGAACGCGATAACTATGTGATTCAGTTTCATTATATCGAAATGATGTACTAATCGTTCATTCTGTAAACTTCATGCATACTTCGTGTTGTTGTGAAGATGTTTTGATTTTTTTACCGCGCAGCGACGCAGAAAAAAGTGTGGCGTGTGTTTACCCAAATTTTTGACGCAATGTTTTCACGTAATCGATTCGAAAGCAATTATTTCATGTTGGATGAATTTATTGCCGTTTTTAACTGAAAGAAAATTCTATCTTATGCGTCAGACTTTTTGCGACACCCTACGCAATAGAATATTTACAAATATGTCTGAGAGGTTATTGCGATAAGGAGAGATGAAGTTATCAAAATTTTTCATATCATAAATGGAGCACTCGTGTTAAAGTGGATGTCCTATCGTTGGTATTTTTCTCCTATCGTGTATAATTTCCCTGTAAAAAGGGAGAAACTCGTAGCTTTGTACATTCGATAATACAAAGACGAGATTTGCTGATGCGTACGAATTTTTGATATGTTTTCACTAAAATACAATTCGATATTTATGACTTAGATGCGTCCGCATTTTATACGAAATAGTAGTTTTCTTCATAGCGTTGTAAGTTTTATTAGTTAATTGTTGCGTTGAAAATAGCCGTCGAATTCGGTTAATTATACTTATTGATTTATTACTCAGACTAGGTTCATCGTTCACCCGCATTACGTGTGTTTATTTTTCCACAGCTCGATTGCGTCTGCAAGTCGAGTGCGTTTAATTTTCACACCGCGTGGAGTAATTTTAATCTCGTTATTGTAATATCGATAATGCGCTTTTTATTACAATGTGCAGTCGCCTGCGGTATTTCCCAATTGAAATTTAATTAGCGTTTCTCTCTTTTTCAAATTATCAACGAAGGGGTTGTAAAAAGAGGGGCGTAAGATCCGGTACCTATAGGAAATGCTTAAGAAGCAGAAAACGTTCTTCCCTAGGAAAAAAATTAAATTAACGGTAATTTCTCGACGTATTTTTTTAACGTGGTTTTATATTTCGTTTTTGAAGCGTGATGCGATACACCCTCAAGAAGAGTTGAGGAAATCACTGGTACACGCGATTTTCTAATCGATCATTTTGCTTAGTAGGAGAAAAAACCGTTATCGCAATTCCAGATAATGTAACTTCGGCCTTAGAAATATTATACAAAATAAACGAATAGTATTGTATCACCTAATTGCCAATTATGCTGATTTTATGGTAACGTATCCATCATGTGGGTAATTATGTTTCGAAACTGGTGAGTTTTCATTTACACGAGTAAAGCGAAAAAAGTGCGTGATGAATTGATCATGTTTGAGGAATTGAGGTATCTTGGGTATTTATTTTGAGACTATTTTCCTCGAATTTCAACCAATTAATTTTGAGGCGATTTTTTGGAAAAAGGATATTTATTCTCTCAAGGTGAACAAAATTTGTCCTTCGATTTGGGATTCAAATTAAATTTGTGTATCAGAACTTCTGAAAATTTTTCGTATTTTTTCGACTGAAGGAAAAAATATAAATTCACTTGAAAGACGAAAACGATTCTAAAATTAATTTTTTATGTGCAGAGAAAAGTGAACGGTTTATGATTTTTTGTCAATTTTTTTCATTTCCGAGTTCAATAGAAAATTGAAGAAAATTTTAAAATACATATGTACTATTGGAATTTATTGGATATTTTTTTTTACCAAAATGTGCTATTTTCTATTTTTTTTTTAATTTTTTTCCAGTGTTGTGATATTATTGTAAATTTAAAAAATCAGTATTTTGTGCTATTTCTAATATTTTAAGTTCTTCATAATATGTACTTTTAAAACTGATGGATTTTTTTTTTACCAAAATGTGCTTTTTTTATTTTTTTGAAATTGTTTTTATTGCGACATCACTGAAAATTGAAAAAACAATATTTTGCGCTATTTTCAATATTTAGAAGTTTTTCAAAATACTTTTGAAACACATTGGAATTTTCTTATTCATCATGATGTGCTATTTCAAGTTTTTTGAATTTTTTTCCAGTATTATGATATCATTGAAGAGTAAAAAATCAGTGTTTTGTGCTATTTTTAATAATTTTTCAAAATACTTTTGAAATTGACTAAAATTTTTTTTACCAAAATGTACTGTTTTCTATTTTTTTGAAATTTTTTTCCAATATTGTGATATCAACGAAAATCACAGAATCAATATTTTGTGCTTTTTGCAGTATTTTGAAGTTTAAAAATTCAAAGAAATCGGTATCTTTTTTTTTCTTTTGATTATGATTGAAAATTCAATTTTTTAACATGTCGCAATCCATGTGATGTGTTAAAAAAAAAATTCTGTAAATAAAAATTTCGTGTTCCAAAAATAGATGAAAATAAATAACTGGAGTTTTCTTTTTAATTTCTCCTTTTGACCACGAACTCGAAAAAATTTAAAAAATTCTCGTTAGTTGATTATTGCTTTATTTTTTTGCGGGATAGAAATTTCGGAAATTTTAGTGAAGTGAGCGTATTATAAATTTCGATTTGAAGTTGGGATTTTGCTCTTTAGCAAAAAAAAGTGAATAAGAGGAAACCTCAGGTTGCCAAAAGTTTGTCAGGCTCTCCAGTTACACTCGAAAATCGTCTCCAAAATTGGGTTGACCAAATTGCAAATCTTGATCGCCTTTTCACTTTTTTTTTGAATACCGTCGATGATAAATCTACCGATGAAAGGGAATTTTCCTCGTGGAATTTTCCTTTGGTTGCGTATTTTTGTTTCGTATTTACTCGTTGAATATTTCGCTGTAAATCGTACGAAGGGTAGAACGAATTAAAACCGAAGAAATCTCGTTCGTAATCAAGTTTCTTTTTGCAGCTTTTTATCAAAACTGAGATAATTTTACGCGAAAAATTAAACTCGAATCAAAAGAATGGAAATAAAAGAATGTTTTAATTTCGAAAAATATTCGTTTTTTGTATTTCACTCTCTTTTTCAAGTTAAACCAACCGCTTGTAATTAATTTTTGATAAAAAAAATTCCCAAAAACAAATGCTACCGATAAGCTTTAAATCTACGCTTACGAGCGATGAAATTTCTCATCTTCTGTATGAATTTATAACGAGAAATTAATTATTTTTTTGTAAGTACGACTTATGAAGATACGTGCGAGGTGATTTTCGGTTATATTTTTCAAAAGGGTTTCTTAATTACTATTTAATAAAGATAAAGTTACCGAGGAGAAATTCTAAGTAAACAAACAAAAATGGAAAAAATGCTAAGACGTTGGCATCGTCGGCACGTAAACTTCGTTCAGAAATCACCGGGAGTAATTTTTTTAACGCTGGGAAAATGTAAAACAAGGAGTATTTTCATGGTTTGCGGGTTAATATGCGGCTAGGGAGCGAAGTATTTTTTAAGCCTTTTAAAAACACTGCAAAGGAACGAATTTCGGTCATAAGGCGAAATGAAACCCAGTATGAAGTAAAGTAACGTACTGTGTATTAGTCAAGTGCTTTTACACATAAATTCGGCCATCAATCACGGTATATTTTTTTAAGAACGCGAATACTCCATCGAACTGAGCTAAATGTTTACCCTTTAAAAGTTTTCCGACGCGGAGAATACTCTCGGTTTTTATATTCGACATTTCCGCCCTTACAGTTTCATTTTAGGGTAGTTTGTTTATTACAAAAAGAGATATTTTTTTATCCTTTCGCTGATACTAAAATATATAAATTCAAAGCCGCGTATTTTAATAAATTCTCTTCGCTGAGGCAATTTTGGAATTTCTTTTTATAGTCGAAGTAATATAATAAGCTGAGGAATTTTCAATAATTCGTTTCGACTCGATTGTAAATTGGATTAAAATATAATTGAGCGTTTTTCGAGTAGTCGTTGAGGTTTTGATTGAATTGAGATGTATTGAGCAAGTTGCCTGTTGCATGTTTTTACGTTTATTTTCCAAAATAAGAAAAAAATTGTACGTAATTGAAGTTTGGGAGATGCAAAAAAGGTAAATGACCCGTTCCTCGAAATAATATTTTTTTCAAATATGACGCTAAAAAATGAAAAGACGCTAACTTTTGAAGCATAGTATTGACAAAAGAATGTACATTTTGTAACTTTGTTCGCAATCGTATGGAAAAATATTTTCCGCCGAAAAAATACTACTGTGATTTCCGTTCGAGTGCGGGTTCACTTTTCATCATCGATAAAGGGCGCCGTGCAAGTTTTGCCCCAAGTTTTGACAACGGCTGACTTACTGTGTATGTATCTTGATATACGAAAACGTTAATACTTCTAATGCATTTTACTGAAATCGGTGACAGTTCATTTTAAACAGAAAGTTCCCCAGTATTGTGGAAAGTTTTCTAAATGAAAGAAGTACGCCAATTACGCTGAACGTTTGATTGGTAAATGAATCGAATTGGACATTTATTCGTCAACGTGTTGGTAAAAGTGATGGAAGGAAAAAGAATGTAATTTACGTAAGATGGAAATGAAAAGCTTTCCTGTCTTGAAACGAGAATCCTGCAACTCGAGAGAATTGTTCGCTGATAAGAAAATATCACGAATAAGTTTATAAAATATTCCCTCGATTCGCCTAAAAATGGAAATGCGATTACGTCGCAGGTTGGTTACATGGTTGGTAAAAAAAATTGAATAGAAAAATCTTTTTATAATGTATCGTCGAAAAATTTCCTCGTTCAGTGTAAAATTTCAAGACATAACGCTAATTTACCAGTTTCTTGAATTCAGGTAGATAATGAGATTTCAGTTTTTACTCGAAAGAGCTGTCGGAATAAATGCGAAGTTACAAGGTGAAACGAAGCGTGCAACTGAAGTACGATAGAAAATGACGTAACTGAGGCGAGTTGAGTAATTCTTATCTTCCACCAACAGAATCCATTATTGTTGGAGATTTCTTTTGGGGGCTAAAGCTTTTGAAGACAATTAATACTTTATTTTGTATACTTTTTCGTACCGACGTTCAATGTGCTGCCGTTATCAAAAGTATTAAAGTTATTTCAACTGTTTTTTTTTTTGCACAAGTTCTCGATGTAATCAGCTTTTTAATAGTTTTACAGCTCGTGTAATTTTAGCGGTGTTAAGTTGCTTGGATTGAGGGGTTTTATTCTTCTGAATTAAAGAGTTGTATTTTGTATGTTTTTATACGAGGGTTTTTATTCGTCATGATTTAATTTTTGATTTTGTTGTTTGTTATGCGAAGATATTCAATTTTTTTATTTTGAATTATACATAAACTGAAATTGTTCTTTTGATAACAGGAGTACCTATTTGTGAAAGGATTAAGAAAAAAAGAATAAAATCCACTTAACATGTGTAACGTTATCAAAACTCTATCAAAAATAATAAATGACTACCTATTTGCTCTTGAAAATTTGGGTATCATTGAGGAATCTGAAATTAGCTGAGATTAAATGTAGAGGTAGTCGATTAGTTAAGGAGAAGAAAGATTTTTTTATTTGCTATAGATACCAGTAAAATTATAAATCAAGCGGCGAAAAGCAAAAAATTTAGGTAAGATGACGCATATAACAGATTACATAACTAATTTTTGCAGGAAAAATCACTGAAATCTGTGTAATTGCCCAGAAAAATTATCATTGTAGAATATCGCTCTATCGATCAAAGAAGTGTACGTTTTAAGATATCACATCAAAAAATTGTCCCATTTGATCAACAACTGAAGTTGTAGAATCTTGGAAACTTCAAAGTAAGGATCTGTAGCCTCAGTTTTTCATAAAATTGGATTATTTGTGATACATTGTCCTAAAACATACGCTTTTTGTCCGATAGAGCGATATTCTACAATTATAATTCTCCTGGGTGGTTACAGGGATTTTAATGCTTTTCCCTGCAAAAATTGGTTATGCAATCTATTATACCAATGGTCCAGTCTTAATTGAGACTTGAAATCGATTAATCGTCAGAATTGACTCAGAATCATCGAGATCGACTCAAATGCAAATTTATGGATTTTCAATTTTTAAATGAATTTCTTTTTACTTGAATTAAGAAAAATTGAGGAGAGTTTATTCAACATTATAATTATGTTCATTTGATATTACAATGAAAAAATTGAAACGAAAAACAATTTTATTGTTTAAATTTTGATTTTGGCATAAAAATAGTTTTTTGGCCTTATTGTCGGAGAAAGAAGACCTTTTACATGTGATTATATGTATTTCCAACCTATGAGGATACTCTTTCTGATGGGATAGAAGTGCCTGAAATGCACAAGTATTTCCAAGCCAGTTGACTTATGATTGGGTATTTTTGCGCAAGTGACCACCACTAATTCAAAACGTTGTCTAAGCTTTGAAAATTCAATTACATGAAAATTTTAAGTAATCAAATTTGAAACTTAAATTGATTGGCAAACTTACATACGCGCAATACTGTGAGCCGCTTGTTAAAATGCAGGAGTATCTAAGGAGTGTAAGTAGCGACATCTACCAAATAAATGAAAAACTAGTTGGATAAACGCATGATAATAGAAGAGTTTTGGTTTCGAAGTGTACACTTGTTAATTTTGACGAAAGTAGCGCTAGTGTTGTTTTTCAGCTTGAAATTTTTTTTATCATGGTTTCTTATTGCCTCCTTTTATGAACATCTTGCAGAAAATCTTAGTTTTACTGTGGTGAATATAAATCAGAATTCAATTCGAGAAGTGTTATCTTGAAGTATGTTTTATTTTTTAATTACTCGTATTTACTGAAAAATTTCGTCACGAAAGGACTAAAAAAATGGTATTTTCTTGTTTTCCTTCTATGATAAATGGTCATTTTCATCGATGAGATTTTCTTAGTTATATTTCATTCAACATATGAGGAATTTTCGTTATTTTTCCTTTTTTATGAAATTGAAAAAAAAATGATATTAATATCTGTTATTGCATTCGATCATCACCTAGGGTAATTTTTAAAATTACTATTGATCTTATTATTGTTTCATTTTTTTCTCATAGCGAATACCACTCGAATTTAATATCGATTTCGTTCATTTAATAACCCGATCAAGCGAAAATAATTAATATGTAACTCGCGTTACGTTCCTTTGATTAGAAAATATGCGGTGAAAAATTTCCCATTTAATCGTCAATCAAAATTTAATTCTGTTTTCTTAAAGGGGGCCGCAAAGAAAACGTTCCGTTTATTTGGGTAATTCGTTTTGTGTTCATTATGATGAATAAATTTAAAATTCAAAGCATGTTTCCTTTGTTTATCCTTTTCACAAAACACCTCATTAACTTCCTTCATTTGGAAAGGGTTGTCCGCTTCTTTACAAGTCTCGAATTATTTACACCACTAATTTAATCATTTCTATTATTCGGGGCCTTTTTCGTATCGAACGTGAAAATTTGCCTGCACTTCGTATATAATTTCGCATCAACGTCCATTCTAAGCAAATGACTTTTTCGTAACTTTTCTAGATATTGGGGTTACCAGCTTCAGCCCCGTTTTGGGCGCCATCGTGAAATAGCGAAAAATGTGTTCAGGTGTTGAATACTACAATAGTATAGTATTACATTTTCCAAAGCGTATTAATGAGCACGAAATGCAACGTTATAACAAACGCAAAATTTAACGGATTTTTCTTCTCTTAATTAAAGGAAAAAATAAACAGGCTCTTTGTGAAAAGCTATGAATAAACATATAAATTCGCGCGCGTTTCAATTCTTTAAGAGTTCGAGGTTCATTAAAAATACGGCCCTCCTTTTTTTCTCTATATTCTTTCAACCCTCTAATTTATAGGAACTCCTCGAAAGGGATGTCGAAATCTTAATCTAATCATGTGGGCCTGTGGACGATAAGTGACATCCCGCAATGCTTGATTTTGCCGTTGTAACATAATAAAGCGCTTTATGAAGGATTCGTGTGACTCACGCGATAATCCGAATTCGTCCAGTAATTTGCGAAGGAACTTATAATGACGTGCTAATTGTTGAATGTGTGGGCTACGTTCTCTTTCCTTTTTTTTTGAGCGCTTGTAATTCTATATTTTGACTTGGCTTTTTCAAAAGCAATTATAAAACGATTAATGTGTTTTGTTGTTGTGAAAAGGGTGACGAAGTTTATGGATTATTTAGCAATGTCGTGTTGAGCGTTTGTGAGTTTAGAATGTGATTTTTTTGGGGGTATTTTGTTTATTGAAATTGGTTGAATGTAGATCAGTATGTTTCGGTTGTTTCAAAATGTGTTTTGGATTTTTGGATGTGGCACTGAAAGTAATAACTGTTGGCGAATTTACTTGAATGATCATTCCTGGTGCAACGATCAGTGGTTTATCGTTTTAAATGGCTTTATTTATTATTCAGCATTGTCCAAGCTTCTCGAAACTCTACTTGGATCTTTCTAACCATCCAGAAAAATTATATGCAACAAACGAAATCATCTTTTAAAATATCATATCAAAATTGTCACATTTAGATGGTAAATCCAAGAGACCTTTAAAACTTCATAACAACGTCCAGAGAAAGATGAAAAAATTGCTTGGTAAGATATCTTGAAATATACATTTATCTGTTAGATTTCCTGCAGAAAATGGTTATGCAACCTATTCAACTCTTAGTACCCCTTAAAGACAAAACAAAGATACCTGTATCCGACAAAGTATGCAATCTGTATTGCACCAAGTTCACATTGCCTTCGTGACCAGACTATGCAACCCTTTTATCATCCAAGACATCTTCCTCAAATTGCCTAATTATACGCCTGAAAAATCCAAGACGTTAATAAAATTGCCTACGCGGATGCCGTCATTTCGATAATTGTTTAAATATATCGTCCTTCGGAGGACGCCGTGATCCTTATACTAAAACTTACGCCCATTTGATGTTATCGAATTTCAAGTTAACGAGTGAGGGTTACTTTTGAAAAATACTCTTTGAATTTAACCATAGAAAACACTGAATTGCAACGAAGGGTTGGTTGCGCTTTGAAGCAAGAATTAGGGAAGGAGTTCATTGTTTGCATTGATGAAGAAAATACGATCGTCATCAATATGTTTATTTAATCAGATCTTCAAATTGTTTTGAATTTTTGTCGGTTTGAAGTAACAGGCGTGGGATGTGACGAGCGCAACTTAGCACGAGATTTTTTATGACGTGATGTGGGTGTTGTAAAAAATAAAGCGAAATTTCATCATTAAACCACGGTTGTCTTTTCTCGTGGCGAAAATCGCGTTTCATTTTGGTCGGATGGTGCTCGTGATGTTGAGTAGTAATAAAAATCTGTAAAGTTTGTAAAGTTTTCTTGTACGAAGAACGATTATCTTAGGCATTTTGTTGATTATACCTTTGTGTGGCGAAAAGTTGAAGTGGCGTTTATTTGGTAAAGGAAAAACCTTAATTTTAGAAAGTAACACGTTAAAAGCACCGTCCTCTAACTTCCTAACGAATTCCATTTAGGGAGCGGCGTTAATTAATTCTTGCAAGTTGCATACTAAGAAATGAGCTTTTTTTAACTAAAGGAAATACGACGAGATCTCGAAACAGACAAATGGAAAAGGTCGGGTTTTCGAAACATCGACGTTATAACGGACTTGAAAAGTGGTTCAAGGTTTTCGTGTGTGTCCGTCGACGAGGTAATTTTCTCGGTGTGTATTTGCACGATTTATCGAGCGTATGAAGAGATATTATATGGAGAAATACGAAGCGAAAATTATAGCGTTAAGATTCCGCTTTAGCTTATCATCGGTACCATTGCTCGTTTGGACCTTCGTCACACGAGAACCTTATCGTATATAAAAATGGTACCGCGACATTTCAATCATCAGTTGTCCGTGAACAGACGTGAAAGTCGTAGAAAAAGGGAAAAGCAGTTTTTCACGAAACATTGAACAATTTCCTCCCTTTCGTTAGAAAATTATTTCATTCGAACAGAGCCTCACTTGATTAATTAAGCGGCCGAATAGAGACGCGCCATATCAAAGGTCGGTATTCGCTTTTCCAAAAGCCTTTCGGTTGCTTAAATGCAAAACGTTTCATCTCAACAGTTGATGTATTCAATTTCAAAGGCTTTTAATTAAATGTACGCTCGGTAGTTCCAACTTTTAAGTATAAGCTACCTCATGTAATACGGTATGTTCTTCGACGATGTCTTGGGTAGTACGTTGAGTATTTTGAATGGGCTCCAGGTATGCTAGATGAAAAATGTACCTTTTCGATGGTGTTATAAACGTCGTATGGAGAGATTGGGTTTCGTAGAGGAACGTGGTCATGTGAGATGTGAAATTGGAGGTGAAGTGGAGGAGTATTTTATTAAGAACATGTTGTAGAAGTATTGGCCAGGATTTGAAGGAAAATTGAATTCATGAAAGGGTATGTTCAAAAGGTCAAAGAACTGTGATTTTAATTACTTCGGTTAATTTTTCGGTTTTTAGCGAATTTTATCTTTTCTATTTTCTCAATGTACTATTTTCATCGTATACTTAATTTATAATCTCTCTATTCGACTCTCCCCATCTCATCTGAAATTTTTTAATCCGTTTTCGTTGAATATATTTTGGAAAACAAAACTATAATTTCTATTTGGGTCGCCTCGTATTTTGATAAGTTTCATTTGAACGCAGAATTGATGCAATTTCCAAACTCGACTCAAATATTATTCTTTGTAGCCTCGGTCGCGGTAGCAGCGAAGGAGGCGTCGGGACACCACAAGCCATGCATCAAGATTACAATATAGGTGATACTTCGGAACGACGAAACAAAGGTCGGAAAAAGTTTTATCAAAAGGGAAGACTTTTTCAGCAAGAAAAACAACTTTTTAATCCTCGCGAAGCTTCGCGTAAAAAGAATTACCTAAGTTTAAATCAAGAAAATAAAGTAACGAAAACATGGCGAAATACCGAAAAGAAAAATACGAAAAAAAAGAAAGAAAAACACGCACGAGCTGTAAAGAATTTAAAATAACAAATGTCGTAAAACAAAAGTACTGTTAAAATAATACCTCTGTTGGAAAATCAGAATCCGTAAATGAGAGATCTACTTGGTTAATGGGCTGTGAAGTAGAATGTTCTCTCGATTAAAGTTCGCGCGTAAGAGAACGTGCATATAAAATGTAACAATTTTTTTTCTCGGTTGTATTAAGATTTCACACGAAATATGGCGTTTTGTTTACATTTATAAAATTTATAGCGTATTCGAACTATCATTGGTACTTATTCCGGCGCCAGTTTTCAATTTAGGTTTTTGTTTTTTACACAGATAACGCGATCGCCCTTTTTTCTAGATTTTTTGGCTGCGCGTAAAAATGGTTATTGTTTTCGAGTCGATTTGAAGAGGTAAAGTTGAGGGTTTGGATTTTACGATGCAATATTGTTATTTTGGTGGTAGTTATGGAAAATGAACGTTCGAGGTTATATTCCGACGATATGGTTTTCGTGTGTTACTCAAGAGGGTCTCGACGTTAATGGACCGGAGGCAATTTGCCAGATATAATGAAATGAACGATGAGCTAGCTTAAATTGATATTTGTTTACGATGCAAAACTATATAGAAAAGCGATGAATTGTTGACTGTAAATTCAACTATTACGATGTTCGTCTTAAATATGAATAAGTTTATTCGATCGTTTTAATATTCTTTTTTCCTCTTCCCCGATGCACGTTTTGCTTTCAAAAGAGGTAAATATTTACGGTACGTAAATTTTATACGTATTTTGATTTAATTTTAAATTTACTACTGAGTGGAATTTAACGGTTTATGGTATTTTTAGTTTTATTTTCTCCATCTTCCCTACCTCAAGAAACGCTAGTGTCATTTGTTGACACGGAGTATTATAATATGTTTAAAAAGTTATTGTGTTCGAGACTCGCAAAATGATTAACACCATGTGGAGTATTATCAAACAGCGAACGAACAACTTTGAAACAGTAGCACGTGTTTTTCATCTCAATTTTCCCATGTATCAGGTTCTTTACTCGGATGTTCGCTTTTTGCTGCTGATTCGGGTAAAAATTTGGCTTTAATTTTGTCAATGTATTATTCAAGATGTTTAATTGATATGAGCAACTGGCTGGTTTGCATAAAGAATGTTGAATTAATGGAATTGTAACCAAGTGCCGAAGATGCATCGATATTTTGCGAGTCTCGAACACAATAACTTTTTAAACATATTAT
>QBDW01005374.1:0-20487 GCA_003261595.1 Maconellicoccus hirsutus | reverse complement strand
AGAGAGGTGAGGTTTGCGGCATTCAACAGGACGGTCTTCCCCCCTCCAGAAACACTCATAAGGGTGATTGGTCATAAGTGAGGTTTTTCATCAATTCGTAATTTTTTTTAATATATCTTTTTATGCCGATCATTTTGATAAGTGTTTCTGGAGGGGGGAAGACCGTCCTGTTGAATGTCGCAAACCTCACCTCTCTATCTCACATAGTTAAAAAGTTATGGTCGTTCAAAAATTGAAAATTGCAAAAATTGACATAATTTTAAAAAGTTTTGGAAATTTTAATTTTTATAACTTTTGATCTAATTAAGATAGAAAGATGAGGTTTGCGGCATTGGAAAGATCAAACTTTTTTCTTCTAAAAACATTATTAAAGTCATATGTTATGAGGAGAAATTTTTGAATAATTCAATAAAAATGATAAAAATTTCACAATTTGAAACGCGTTTTCTTCTTTAATTTGTCATTTACACCCTTGAATATTAACTAACACAAAAATCATCCACACTAGAATGATCTAGATAAAATTTTCTTTCTCCCAGAACAAACCGCATGTTTCTATATATGTATTTTAGTAATTGAGGTACAATTTTTCAAAATCAGTTAACAAAAACGAAAAAAAAATTTTTTGAAAGAGTATACCGCTGCCCCTGCGGCCCGGAGGTTAGGCAAACATGCATACATAGACTCAGTTCACGTTGCACAGTTTCTGGGTTGAAGGCCTTACTTCTACCCCGGAACACCCTGTATATGTACGAGTGTATGAATGATGATGATGACGATTTTCATGAATTTGTCGGTTTGAAGGTGTAATACACCGAATTTTACTTGATGTATTTATGTTGAGGCGTTTTTGACGAGCATGAGGTGACTTGAGAGGAAAGTTTTCGAAACAGAAGTTGTTGGAAATTAAATAAGGAAGACTTTTGTTATGAAAATTTTTCTCGTATCTTTTCAAATTTCGGCATAATTTTGCTAAATTGTAAAAAAATACAAAAAATGAAATATTTTGAAAAAAATCCCACAAAAACTGTCCATATCTGTTAAATGGCTTATTAATTTTTTACAAATTGACAGCACTGTCAGAATTTGTTTATAAGCATAATGCGCTTATTTTTTATAATTTTGATTTGAAGTTTCTAAATTTGATTTTTTTTAAATATAAGTTTTCTTTTAATCTAAAATTTGATCTCGATTGAAGGGAAGGGGGTGGTAAAGTTAAAAGTTTTTTGAAAAATTGGTAACAAGGCAGTGAAAAAGTAGCGATTTTTTGAAAAAAATTCCATTAAATGATTTAATAAAATTTAAAACGACGCGGAAAAATTCTTTGCGAAAAAAAATCCCTTATTCAATTTCCAACAACTTCGCCCCAGGCTGATCAAAAAAGCCCCAACAGGCGATGCTGAACAAATAACGAAATTGTAGCGAAATCTGCGATGGACTTGGGATGATGAGTTTTTTGCACACTCCCTTCGATCTTCTATTTCTTACGCCAAAATATGCATGTTTTTTTACAAGCTGTTAAAAAATCACGATTATCAAACATGATTTTACAGGCGAAGGAAGAAAACGTAATCAAATTTCGGTTGGATCCTGCAGCGAAGTCTCGTTCCCGGGAAAAGTAACGGACGCCGATACTCGACTTCTGAACGCTTCGATTCAAGCTCCCAGCGGCCTCGAGGAGCCATGTTTTTTGAAAAAATTACCCAGCGGAAATTTAGGTATTATTTACGTGACTTTTCACGCAACGTCGTCGTGCAGCTGTTCAAACACATTATTAATTGCTACCGCACTTGTAACCACATTCGTTGGTTTTATGTTCAGGTATCTCATTCACTCCGCGTGAAATTGGAGAACACGTTGTATCGGTGAAAAGAATGGGAAAACATATTGCTAATTCGCCGTTCAAAATCAAAGTAGGAGAACGAGAAGTAGGCGACGCGAAAAAAGTCAAGGTTTCCGGCGCCGCTCTTCAACAAGGCAAAACTCAGGTCGATAATTTCTTCAATGTTGATACGAGAAATGCGGGTGAGTTCTTTCTTCTATAACTTCAATTCAAGGACAATATTGCGTAAATATTGGAGAATTTACCTATAACTTGCGTTTAGGTTACGGTGGTTTATCTCTTTCCATCGAGGGACCGAGTAAAGCCGAAATTCAATGTAAAGATAACGAAGATGGCACATTGAAGATTTCATACAAACCAACCGAACCGGGATATTATATTGTTAATTTGAAATTCGCCGATCATCATGTTGAAGGAT
Source organism: Maconellicoccus hirsutus (assembly GCA_003261595.1). NCBI lineage: Eukaryota > Metazoa > Arthropoda > Insecta > Hemiptera > Pseudococcidae > Maconellicoccus > Maconellicoccus hirsutus. The sequence continues at coordinate 18,226 of QBDW01005374.1, read as the reverse complement.
CTCCTTTCACTGTCAAGGTCACCGGAGAAGGTAGCAATAGACAGAGAGAGAAGATCGAGAAACATCGAGATGCGGTGCCCATCACCGAAGTCGGTAGCCAATGTAAACTCACCTTTAAAATGCCAGGTTGGTAGATGTGGAAAAACCGCGCATTCTCGAGCTCCTCGTAATATTTCCGAATCGTAGGCATAACAACGTTGGATTTAATGGCATCCGTATCTTCGCCGGCTGGAGTGCTGGAAGATGCTGTTATCAACGAAGTCGAAGACGGTCTGTATGCTGTGCACTTCGTCCCCAAAGAACTCGGAGTGCATACGGTATCGGTGAAATACAAGGATATCCATATCCCTGGTAATTCAAGCCCGCACCTCGAGTCGTACTCCCGATAACGCAGGTATTTTCCAGGTTCTCCATTCCAATTCACTGTCGGTCCTTTAAGGGACGGCGGTGCCCATCGCGTTCACGCCGGTGGTCCGGGCCTGGAACGAGGCGAACAAGGGCAGCCTTGCGAGTTTAACGTTTGGACTCGCGAGGCCGGAGCGGGTTCGTTGGCTATTTCCGTCGAAGGACCGAGCAAAGCGGAAATCGATTTTAAAGATCGAAAAGACGGGTCGTGTTACGTTAGTTATGTAGTCTCCGAAGCTGGTAAGCGGATTGGAAGTAATCGTCGAGGGGCGTATTCAAATCAATTGCGTTTACAGGCGAATACAGAGTTGGAATTAAATTCAACGACCAGCACATTCCAGATTCTCCATATAAATTATTCATTTCTCCGGCCCTAGGAGATGCTCATAAATTAGAAGTAGCCCAGTTTCCGGTCGGCGCCGTACAAGCTGATTCGCCTTCTCACTTCTTGGTGCATAAAAACGGAGCCAAAGGAGAACTAGATGGAAAAGTAAACGCGAATTTGATCAGTCGTTGAGTAATCGCGACTAACGAATTTATTTTTCAGTTAATCTCTCCTTCCGGAGCCGAAGACGACTGTTTTATTCAGTCAATCGACGCTGATACCTTTTCCGTCAGATTCATGCCTCGTGAAAATGGCGTTCATAATATTCACATTAAATTTAACGGCGTACACATTCCCGGCTCTCCTTATAGAATAAAAGTTGGCAAAGATGACGCCGATCCCGCTGCTGTCCACGCCCACGGAAACGGATTAGGAGAAGTGAAAACAGGTGATTGTCCATAGAGTTCATTCCAGCGCCGAATCATCTATATATTTTATATATATATATGTTACAGTAAATGTTGACATTTAGTGAATGTCGTCATTCCCTAGTGAATGACGACAATTCCTAAATGCACCAGTGAATGACGTCAATTCCTAGTCAATCTCACATTGACGGATACGTTTTAGTGAATGTTGGTCTTGTTCATTTTTAAAAATGTATTTTAGTATTAAAAATCAGTTAATATGACTTCTCGGTTTTCCCCGTACCAATTTTATTCCATCCCACATATCGTGCAGATTTTTTTTTAATCACCTGATTTACAAATTCTCTGCCATTATCAGAATGTAAAATAGCTGGAGCTCCGAAAGTGGTGTAAAAATCAAGTAGAAAATTTATTGAAATACCGTTACCACTTCATTGTGATAAGATAATGACATAGATTCAATTGATGCGTCCATTATGTAAGGAATAATAAGTTGGTATACTCGTATCTAGATAAGCTACACATACTCGTAACTACAATGTTTCATTGAAAACCAACATTTCCTAAATCGACTTCGTGAAAGACGTCATTCCCTAGTAATTGTCGTCATTAACTAGTTAATGAGTTTCCTTTTCCAACATTCACGAATTCACCCAGGAATTGTCGTCATTCACTAGGGAATGACAACATTCACTGGATTGTCAACATTCACTGTAACATATATATATATATATATATAAAGTGGTAGCCGTATTTTTTGTGACCTCATCACACCAGAACTTGCAAAACGAATTTCGTCTAATTTTAAACATAATAATTAATAAATTACCGGTAATTATCGTAAATACGGAAAGTTGATGTTAAGTTACCGAAAAACCCAAAATATATGGGAAATCATCATTGGTTATTAACTGTTGATCAACAGTAAACTACTGTGAATTGGTGGTAAAATACACGAAATGATGGTAAATTACCGCAAGTTATGATTTAATCATTGTAAACTACCGGTAAATTACATAAATTAAATTATTGGTAAATTATAAAAATTAACGGTAAATTACATAAATAGAATTTCTGGTAAATTATAAAAATTGACGGTAATTTACCGGTAAATTACATAAATTGATGGTAAATTACTGGTAAATTATAAAAATTGACCATAATTTACCAGTAAATTACATAAATTGAATTTCTATAAAATTACATGAATTGAATTTCTGGTAAATTATAAAAATTTATGGTAAATTACTGGTAATTTATAAAAATTGACGGTAAATTACATAAATTGAATTACTGGTAAATTATAAAAATTGATGATAATTTACCGGTAAATTACATAAATTGAATTTCTAGTAAATTACATGAATTGAATTTCTGGTTAATTATAAAAATTACCGGTAAATTACATAAATTGAACTTCTGGTAAATTATAAAAATTGACAGTAATTTACCGGTAAATTGCATAAATTGAATTTCTGGTAAATTGTAAAAATAGACGGTAAATTACATAAATTGAATTTCTGGGAAGTTATAAAAATTGAGGGTAATTTACCGGTAAATTACATAAATAGAATTTCTGGTAAATTATAAAAATTGACGGTAATTTACCGGTAAATTACATAAATTGATGGTAAATTACTGGTAAATTATAAAAATTGACGATAATTTACCAGTAAATTACGTGAATTGAATTTCTGGCCAATTATAAAATTTATCGGTAAATTACAATTGAATTTCTGGTAAATTATAAAAATTGACGGTAAATTACATAAATTGAATTACTGGTAAATTATAAAAATTGACGATACTTTACCGGTAAATTACATAAATTGAATTTCTAGTAAATTACATGAACTGAATTTCTGGTCAACTATCAAAATTACCGGTAAATTACATAAATTGAATTTCTGGTTAATTATAAAAATTGACGGTAAATAACATAAATTACTGGTAAATTACAAAAATTGACGGTGAATTACGGTAAATTACCGGTAAATTACGTAAATTGAGTTGCTGGTAAATTAAAAATATTTACAGTAAATTATCGGTAAATTACGTAAATTGAATTACTGGTTAATTACAAAAATTGACGGTAAATTACCTGTAAATTACGTAAATTGAATTATTGGTAAATTATAAATATTTACAGTAAGTTACCGATAAATTACATAAATTAAACTTATGGTAAATTATAAAAATTGACGGTAAATTACCTGTAAATTACGTAAATTGAATTACTGGTAAATTAAAAATATTTACAGTAAATTATCGGTAAATTACGTAAATTGAATTACTGATAAATTATAAAAATTGACAGTAAATTACCGTAAATTACCGGTAAGTTATCGCAAATACTGCGAATTTACGGTAATCATTGCAACTTATCAAGATTGTACTATGAAATGACCTTTGCAAAGATTTAGCTGCCATTCGCCTTTCCGTAATAACGGTAATTTACCCTCAACTGCCATAAGCTTGAGTTATTACGACTGGAAAAAAAAGGAATGTGCGGTAGCGAGCATTGCGAATCGATGTGAGGGCGATTTGGAGCGAAGCCCCCCAACTAACGGAGCAAGTTACTAATATAACGAAATGTGTTTAGGACACAAAACCGATTTCTTGGTGGATACTTGTAACGCTGGAGCTGGAACGTTAGCGGTAACCATTGACGGTCCTAGCAAGGTATCGATGGATTGTACTGAAGTAGAAGAAGGGTATAAAGTTCGATATACGCCGCTGGTACCAGGAGATTACTACATTAGTCTTAAATATAACGGATACCACATTGTTGGGTCGCCATTCAAGGTTAAATGCATAGGTAAATGATCACCCAGGAGTTATTCCACGTTCAAGGACGCGGCAAATTAATTTTTTCGTTGTATCAACGCAGGAGATAATTTGGCTGAAATTGGTGCTCAAGAAACGTCGTCTGTAATCGTTGAAACCGTACATAAAACCTCCAAAGCGAAAGTTACCGGACCACAGCTACCGCATTTTAAATCGGACGCGAGTCGTGTCACATGTAAAGGAGTAGGTCTTAAAAAGGCTTATCTCCAGAAACAGAATCAGTTCACCGTTCAGGCATCCGATGCTGGTAGGTGATTTTGTCGTTGGATTTTCGCAAGATGGCGGATCTTATTGGTTTCATCGACTTGGATAGTTTGAGAGGAAAACCTTTGCAGTAAAAGTGTTAAAAATTTAATGACGAAAATTTATCGCCCTTGCATTGCTTTCATATCTCTTTGAATTGCATTGTAATTCGATTTTATTGAAAATAATGTCTTTATCGCAAAATTTGGAGAGATGAAAAAATTATAAATGCAGGAAATCTTGCTCATTTAATTTCTAAGAATTTTTGTTTCGAAAATTTTTCTCTCAAGTTATCCGAAGTTCTAGAAAAAACGCACCAAATAAATATCCCAAGCGTGGCCTGTTTTTTTTCACCGAATTGATAGAACTGATTACTCGAAGCGTCGCCATCTCGATTCTCGAATAAAACTTCACTCCAGTGATCATCTCATCACGCAACCGAATAATCTAAAACGTTTATTTGTCGCAGGTAACAACATCTTGTTCGTAGGATTATACGGGCCCAAAGGTCCGTGCGAAGAAGTATTCATCAAACACACCGGCAGAAATAACTACAACGTTAATTACATGTGTCGCGAACGCGGAGAATACATTATATTTGTGAAATGGGGCGATGACCATATTCCAGGTTCGCCGTTCCGTGTCGAAGTCTAATCACCCGATATTGTTTATGTTACGTCATCTCGTCTACGAGACGTTTATTTCAAAGTGTTACCCTACTGCCAGATTCATTTCGCTTATGTAGATACGATTTCGTAGCTGTCTCCTTTACACAATCGCTCAAGACCGAAATAAATAAAGGAGAATCTGGTTGAACTTTTTCTTGGCTAAATATGAGAAATCAAAGCAAAACCTACTTATTACATATGCAGCGCTATCATTTTTATACAGATTTAATTTCATTCGCTTATTCAACATAAAGCTTCGACGAATCCTCCAACTTTTATTTACCCCGTTTCCCCAAATTTTTTATCGTTAAAATTATTTAATCGTGTTTTTTGACAGTTTTTATTTATTTTAGTGTAATGTATGAATTTAATTAAATTATTCGTTTTATTTATCTCGTTCATTTCTTGCGATAACGTGAAACTGAAGAATGCCGCCGACGTTGGCATACTTAATTAGGTATGCGACCAATAAAATACGCATTGAAACGTAGTTCACTAACGCTGTTCTAATGAGTGAAAATTCGAAGAAGATTATTCAATTCTATGAGTCGACCTCGCTGATTACGAATATCACCTCAAAAACATACCATCGCTGAGAAAATTTCGAGATCGAATTTCGACTGAACACACGGTACCAGATAGAGGAAAACTGATCCTTGCAACCGATTCCTCGGGTCCGATAACCTAACATTCGACTCCAAAAAAGCGTGAATCGGCCCCTTGGGGCTGAAAATATGTGAATTTTTGTAATTAAATCGCATTTCATTTGACAAACATAGGCTGCCATCTTGTGAGCGCATTTAATTCAGATTTAGATTTGGATTTCGCTTATTTTGAGCCCCAAAGGGTCGATTGAGACGTGTGAAGTGTCGATTGTGAGGTTATCGAACCTGAGGAATTCATTGCAATAATCGGTTTTCCTCTATCTGGTACCGTGTGTTCAGTCGAATTTCGATCTCGAAATTTTCTCAGCCATGGTATGTTTTTGAGGCGATATTCGTGATCAGCGATGTCGACTTAGTAATATGAGACTAATTTCGCGAAAATCCGCCGGTTAGAACGGCGGTAATTACCTAATTCTTGTATGCACGTGTTAGAAGGGTTGCCTACCTGATATTCGTGTAGGAGCAGCTTTACGCAATTTACGTGATTAGTTCATTACGGCCGTTCTAACCGACGGATTTTCGCGAAATTTGTCTCAAATTACTAAGTCGACGTCGCTGATCACGAATATCATCTCAAAAACATACCATCGCTGAGAAAATTTCGAGATCGAAATTCGACTGAACACACAGTACTAGATAGAGGACAACTGATCCTTGCAATCGATTCCTCGGGTCCGATAACCTAACATTCGACTCCAAAAACGCGTGAATCGGCCCTTTGGGGCTCAAAATAAGTGAATTTTCGTAATTAAATCGCATTTCATTTGACAAACATAGGCTGCCATCTTGTGAGCGCATTTCGTTCAGATTTAGATTTGAATTTCGCTTATTACGAGCCCCGATGGGCCGATGGACCCGTTTTTGGTGTCGAATATGAGGTTATCGAACCTGAGGAATTTATTGCAATAATCGGTTTCTCTCTATCTGGTACCGTGTGTTCAGTCGAATTTCGATCTCGAAATTTTCTCAGCGATGATATGTTTTTGAGGCGACATTCGTGATCAGCGATGTCGACTTAGTAATATGAGACTAATTTCGCGAAAATCCGCCGGTTAGAACGGCGGTAATTACCTAATTCTTATATGCATGTGTTAGAAGGGTTGCCTACCTTGATATTCGTGTAGGAGCAGCTTTACGCAATTCACGTAATTAGTTCATTACGGCCGTTTTAACCGGCGGATTTTCGCGAAATTTGTCTCAAATTACTAAGTCGACGTCGCTGATCACGAATATCACCTCAAAAACATACCATCGCTGAGAAAATTTCGAGATCGAAATTCGACTGAACACACAGTACTAGATAGAGGACAACTGATCCTCGCAATCGATTCCTCGGGTCCGATAACCTAATATTCGACTCCAAAAACGCGTAAATCGGCCGTTTGGGGCTGAAAATAAGTGAATTTTCGTAATTAAATCGCATTTCATTTGACAAACATAGGCTGCCATCTTGTGAGCGCATTTAATTCAGATTTAGATTTGAATTTCGCTTATTTTGAGGCCCAATGAGCCGATTGACCCGTTTTTGGTATCGAATATGAGGTTATCGAACCTGAGGAATTCATTGCAATAATCGGTTTTCCTCTATCTGGTACCGTGTGTTCAGTCGAATTTCGATCTCGAAATTTTCTCAGCCATGGTATGTTTTTGAGGCGATATTCGTGATCAGCGTTGTCGACTTAGTAATATGAGACAAATTTCGCGAAAATCCGCCGGTTAGAACGGCGGTAATTACTTAATTTTTGTTTGCACGTGTTAGAAGGGTTGCCTACCTTGATATTCGTGTAGGAGCAGCCTTACGCAATTTACGTAATTAGTTCACTACGGCCGTTCTAACCGGCGGATTTTCGCGAAATTTGTCTCAAATTACTAAGTCGACGTCGCTGATCACGAATATCACCTCAAAAACATACCATCGCTGAGAAAATTTCGAGATCCAAATTCGACTGAACACACAGTACTGGATAGAGCAAAACTGATTATCGCAATGGATTCCTCAGGTCCGATAACCTTATAATCGACACTTCACACGTCTCAATCGACCCTTTGGGGCTCAAAATGAATGAAATTCAAATCTAAATCTGAATTAAATGTACTCACAAGATGGCAGCATATGTTTATCAAATGAAATGCGATTTAATTACGAAAATTCGTTTATTTTGGGCCCCAATGGGCCGATTGGAGCGAGTGAGGTGTCGATTATTAGGTTTTCGGACCTGAGGAATCTATTGCAGTAATCAGTTTTGTTCTAACGCGTACCGTGTGTTCAGTCGAATTTCGATCTCGAAATTTTCTCAGCGATGGTATGTTTTTGAGGTGATATTCGTGATCAGCGACGTCGACTTAGTAAAATGAGACTAATTTCGCGAAAATCCGCCGGTTAGAACGTCGGTAATGAACTAGTTACGGAAAGTTCGTATGTCTCTACCTACACGCATTTAGGTATGCAACCACTTCAACAGTTGCAAAAATGAAATTAACTCATTACTCCCTTACCGCCGTTCTAACCGACGGATTTTCGTGAAATTATTCTCATTTTACCAAGTAAACTATGCTGAACACGAATATCACATCAAAAACATACCATTGCTGAGAAAATTTCGAGATCGAAATCCGATCGAACACACGGTACGTGATAGAGCAAAACCGATGGCGGCAATCGATTCCGCGGGGTCGATAACCTATAATTTGACACTTCACACGCCTTCATAGTCCTTCTGTAGCCCAAGATAAATTCATTTCGTAAGCGTTATTCGACGTCCGCCATCTTTGAAACGGCCGCACTTTTTTTAAAAAATTTCAAAAAATTTCACATTTGGGGGTCGAGAGTGGTATCAATCTCTTCAGTTTTTTCCTGCGATTCCAAATCCGTTTGAATTTTTCCAAAATATTCACGCGTTGCGGAGTAATTAACGCTAATTTTTGAACTATTGTTGAACAAGCTTCTAACAATAGAAAACAGTGTGACCTTCATATCAGTGAAAATTCGTAATTTTTGGAATTCTTGTTTGCGCTATCGGGAACTAATTAAGGTGAATGAAGGGTGGTTCGGGGGGTTTTCGGGGACGCCGAATCGAATGGCGTAGTTAGTTTTTCATTTCGATCATTATTTCTCGGGATATCGCGAAGTTTTCGTAGTAATTTGAGATATCTCGGAAAGTAATAATCAAAACAGAAAACTAACTACGCTATTCGATTCGGCGCCCTCGAAAACCCCCCTAACCACCCTTCATTCACCTTAATTACTTCCAGAGGCCACCGTAAAAAATTACAAAAATTACGAATTTTCACTGATATGAAGACCACACTGTTTTCTATTGTTACGAACTTGTTATCAGTAACATCAACAATTAGCGTTAATTACTCTTGATTGCGTGAGTGTTTTGGAAAAATTCGACCGGATTTGCAATCGTGAGAACGAGCTGAAGAGATTAATACCACTCACGACCCCCAAATTTGAAATTTTTTTCGAAATTTTCGATTTTGAACAACCCGAACGAAGATGGCGGCTGTCAAATCAACACTTATGAGTGGGTCATTCGTTAACGAAATTGATTTAAATTTATTTCGAGCCCCAAAAGATGGTTTGAGGCATGTGAACAGTCGAAATATGAGTTTTCGGACCAGTAGAATTCATTTTTGCTGTCAATTTTCTTTTAAGGTGTATTACACGTCCGATTAAATTTCAATTTCGAAATTACCGCAAAAGGGGGCAATTTCATGGTTAATATTAATGGTCATTGACCTTTACCTCGTGATGTTCGACGTTTCTGTCGAGATCTACACCTTGCATAACAAATATCACGAATGAATGTTGTACTTTCTTCAACTAATATCCAAAAAAAAAGTGAATAAATCCTTCATCTTGACTTTAAAAATAAAAGTTTTCAAAATAAAAGTTTATTTGTAAGTACAAAACAGTTTAATTTAAAATACATATAATACAGGTATAAAATAGTTTGACTTGGCACTAGTGTTATGGCTTTAAAAAAAATACATAAAAAACACTTACACTATACACACAAACATAAAGGAATGGTAACAAAAATCTTGTAAAAATTTTTGCAATGTTACGATATATAAAAAAAAAAATACACGTAAGACGAAAAATGCATGACGAATTAAAAAACAAATCTTACATCAAGCGAATAAATAAAATTAAAAAAAAAATGCCAAAAATAGAAAACAATAAACATTTTAGTATATAATATCACAATGAAACTCTACGTATATAATCCTTAAAATGATAATTTTCGTAGAAGTAAAAAAAAATTACGAAAATTCTTAAAAGTACTTTAAAATGTCATCGGAATTCTGCGTACAAACAAAATAGGTAACCTTCGATATAAGAGTTAAAATGGCGAAACGACGTAAAATTGCGGCACATTTAGTAAACACAATTACCACAAATGGTAATTCGCGAATAATTCCGAAGTTACTTTAAAAAAAAAAAGTACAAAAAACCTTATAAAATAACAAAATGACTCGAATACGTAGAATTAAAAATAGGGGGAAAACGAAATAAATGCATAACTGAGGATTATTCGATATTATACATTTGATTACAACGCAGTCTCTACATTTTTACAAGGAAAGTATCAGTCTATAAGGATTTATAATTAATTACACTATACGTATTCTTCGGAAGACTTATTTTTATTTTGCGACCTGAGCGAGCCGTTCATTCGATTATTTACAGATTCCGGTAGCTCAGCGATATCTTTAAAAACGCCGGCGAAATTTTCAAAATTAGGTCCCCAGTTTAGCAGGTACTCCCAACCTAGCGACGTTGGTATCGAGGAGGGAGAACTGTTTTGAGGTCTGAACATCGGCACGTGGGATATATCATCGTCTGAGGCTACCAATGTACTGAGAGATCCGCGAAAAGACGAATCAAAGTTGCTATACGGTGGCAACGGAGGAGGCTTGTTTGAGCTGCTACGATCACTACTACGTCCACGGTTCCTGTCATCGTCGGCTAAATTATTTAATATAACGTCGGTTAGCTTTTCGCCGGAAACGCTATTATTATCGTATTCGATCTCCGAGCAGGTAAACGAATCATTGCCGCTTTCGTCGGTCGACGTCGAGCTATTATTGTCGTCGACCACGTTCGACGAATTATGATGCAAATGGTGATGCGAATTTGACGCGTTATCTGCGCGACCGCTCGAACACGACACCACGTCCAATGTACTGACTAAAGACGAATTACGCGGATGCGCCGATAATCTTCCGATATCATTGGACAGGCCGATGCTCAAGCCGACATTCGAATCCGCACTATTGTCGTGACTCGGAGCGCCGGCTGTTTTGCGACTTTCTGAGGAACTACGACCGCTTAGCTGACTCATGACGGGACTATTCAGGCTGCGTTCGCTGTTCGTATGCAACGCGTCTTTGCCGACGCCGCCCGATGACGAGGTCGTCGCCAGTAACGCCGATTGTAATGGTTTGCCGCTTATGTCCTGTATCGAATTAAGAGTATTATTAGTACGTGCGAAATAGAACGTCCACTTGGAGATTCCACTCGCTCACCTGTAACGTCAATATTCGCGGCATTTGTTGACTTAGCTCGCTACTCGGACTTAAACGCGCCAACGGAGTGCTTTGGTGCTGAAGATTAATCTGTTTCGGCGACTCGACTCTGGTAACTGGAGGAGGCCTTACGACCGAATGCGAATTTTCGCGCGAATGTACACCGAAACCGGCGCTGTGCAGGGGTGAATGTCTGTGTTGAATGTTGTGCTTGTGGTAGAGCGAAGCCGCAGGAGGAGGTACATGCGGCGGGACTAGTTTGTATTTTCTCATATTACCACCGTCTCTGTAACCTGTGAAAATATTCATCATTAAAATTGCAATAATTTCTCAAAACCAAAATTCAAAAAAGATAAAAGCGAGGAAAATTGGCTAAATTAAGAAAACCTATTCGGACACATTGGCCGATTTCCCTTTCATTTTCAACAATTTTTTCAATTTCATCGACACAGATCAAACGTGAAACGTGACGATACTCAATGGTAATGTGAAGTATGTACTTGAAAACCTAACGTTTTTAATGCGTGAAAACCAAAATCCAAACATGACACCTCAAAGACTTGTTTGATTCACGAATCACTTGAAAACGTGACACACTGGATATGTCACGACCAATCGTGAGATGTAACTCCAATTAAAACGTGACGCTACTCAATGGAAACGTGAAATTTTCACGACCATTTTAGGCAACGTCTATTCGTGGTTGACAGCTCCTACAGAGCGCGCTGCTAAATGAAACTATGATCAATTTTTTCATGACGTGCATTTTTATGAAGAATTTTCAATTTTCAAAAATTAATTAAAAATCGTGTAAGAAAGGGAGAAGGTTGATTTTTTTTTAAATAACAATTTAATGCTTCTACTTTTAAAGAATATTTGTTTCCATTTCATCCATGGTGTATTTTCCATTAAAAAAATCATTCAATTTAGTCACCTCATCGTATTTTCAAATGTAAACAAAATGAATTTTTTCACTGATAAAAACCGGAAAAGTTTGGAGGACCAGTGATAATTTTATGCTTTACTTCTAGTTTTACTCATCGACTTTTATTTTACTAATTTATGGTACTTATGGATTGATTTTATTTCATTTTTCAAGTTGTAAAGAGAGAAATATCATTCACCTTAAGAAAAATTTCAACGTTGATTATAATGAACAGGATCTGGAAAAAGTGTATCTTAAGGTGAACATGAAAAAAGGCTGCTTGCAAACACACTTTTGAGTGATAACTAAGCAGCACAAAAAATTTTTTAAATTATTTTTCTACAGTGAAAAAATGACGCTATCATTTAAAATTTAAATCAGCGTTCTACCATGATTACACGAATTTTAATTTATTTTCAAAAATCGCGATATCACCATAAGAATACCTGTAATGAGAAAAAATTTGATCATAGATTCATTTAGTTCAGAATTGTTCCAACAGATGGCGACTTCTTTGCCGACTGAATGACGTCACTGGAGGATGTGCAAAGAAGTAGGTAAATCATTCAACACGCGTTTAAATGGGGAAGAATTGAGCGAATTTACAAATTATTTTTTTTTACAAAAACAAAGGGTTGAAAGAAATTTTTTGTAAGGACTAATGTTTTAGGGCATAAAAAATTCTATAAAATAAAATCAAAAAATAATTTTTTCTTTTAAAATTAAAAAATGTTATTTAATTTAAAAGATGCAAATTTGAATTTTACATTTTTACATGAAAAAATATGCGTGTTATGGTATTTTTCGATGGTTTTGAAATAATTTGAAGGAAAAACTTTTGAAACAAAAGTTGTTGGAAATTTTGCGACGAGTTTTTTCAATAATAAACATTTCTTATGTATTGTCAATTTTCATCGTACTCTCATCATATTGTCAATACCGTAAACAAAATTCCGCCATAGGCATTTTTTTGAAGCTTGAGATTGTTTGAGAGAAAACCTTGATAAACATTTTTTATAATCAACATTTTTTTCACATCTCATTACCCTTTAGTACCGTCATTTCAGGGCAAAAACCAAAATTAATTCCCCGGAACGGGAAATTCGGAAAATAGGTGCTATACAACATGTACTTTAATATTCCGGAACTTCCCATCGATCGATTGATGCCTTGTCCCTTTTTTGGGGGTTTGAAGGGTCCACTTTTCGATTTTTTCGCAATAACTTGCTTAGTTGTGAAAATTTGGAAAAAATGTTTCTACCAAAGTTGTAGAGAATAAAAAAATACATATTTTTGCATCGAAGTTTTTTTTGGTGCGAGATCATGCAAAAGAACTGGAGCCAGGGGGACAAACGTACCTTTTTCAATTTCAAAAAAACTCAATTAATTGCCTAAAATCGACTAAACTGAAGGTGAAAAGTTGTCACGTTCTACATTGCTTCAAAATGATGCTCAAAACAAGGAAAAATTACCGCCGTTGATAATTAATAATTTTGTGGGGGTGGGACCCCCTTCAAAGAAGCTTATATTTCGCGAGACGTAACTTTTTTAGGAAAGAAATTACAAAAAAATTCTCCAACTAAAAGTTGTAGAGCATAAAAAAACGAAAATTTTCATCCAACAAAATTTCCCGTTTCGGGGAATTAATTTTGGTTTTTGCCCTAAAATGACTGTACTAAAATTACGCAATCAGGGCATTTTTGTGAGTTTTAGGATAGAATTTTTTCATTATAAAGATTTTTTTTGAAATCCCATTATATTTCTTTTAATTTTTTTGTATCCTCTGAGTAATTAAAAATACCAAATGGTAATGATAATTATTACAAAATTTGAATAATCCGTAAAAATTATACCCGCGAGCTGCAAAAAATATTTACTGTCCAATTTCTATATAAACAATCTTTGTTCTAAAATTTTTTTTCTCAAGCCATCCTCGTAGCAAAGAGACTGAAAAAAAAATTCAAAAACTGAAAAATAAAATTTAACGACATACGAAAAAAATGCTGTTTTGAGCTTCACAAAAGCGCCCCAAGAGCGGAATTTTGTTTGCAATATTGACAATATGATAAAATTATAACGAAAATTGATGAAACAAAAAAATCTTCATTATAGAAAAAATTCGTCGCAAAATTTCCAACAACTTTTGTTTCAAAAGTTTTTCCCTCCAATCATTTTAAAACCATTGAAAAATACTACAACGTGCACATTCCTTCATGTAAAATTCGAATTTGGATCTTTTAAATTAAATAAAATTTCGAATTTTGGAAATATTTTTTGATTTCATCTTACAGAATTTTTTATGCTCCAGAATTTTAGTCCCTACAAAAAATTTCCTACAACTTTTGTTTCAAAAGTTTTTTCCGCAAATCATTTCAAAACCATTGAAAAATACCACAACATGCATATTCCTTCATATAAAATTCGAATTTGGATCTTTTAAATTGAACAAAATTTTAAATTTTGGAAGAAAAAATTATTTTTTGATTTCATCTTCTAGAATTTTTCATGCTCTAGAATATTAATCTTTACAAAAAATTTCCTACAACGGTTCGTTTTTGTAAAAAAAAATAATTTATAAATACGCTCTATTCTTCTCCATTTAAACGTAGAGTTGCTTTCCTCCAATGACGTCACGCGCCTTGGTGCGGTAAAGAGGAAGCGGACCGAGCATTTTACGCGAAAGCAGGTTCCTCTTTAGTTAATAGACGTTGCATTTTAGGTTCATACATGACTCGAATTCAAATACGCGCATTAACGGGTTCGCTAATTTATAAATAATTCCGCGTACTTTTGTAATGGCAAATTATATCAATATCGGACGGCGCTATCGAGCTGGAATTCTCCAAATCGTAATGCTCCGGTAGATCATTATCACCCTGCGAATGACTGGAATCGCGCGGATGATGGTTGGGTTTCGGAATAGGAGGATGGTGTTCTTCTCGAGGAGGCGGCGATTTACCGACAACCTCACGTTCGATGATATCGGGTCGCTGAGATCTTTGGATTTGTTCCATCGCCGTCATTTCTTGATCTTTGTACCTACGAGCGAATAATTAATTTCGTGCTTTTGCGCCCAAATGACAATCCTCTTACCTCTTCGATATTAACTCCGGAGCGACCAAATGATGGCCTACTCCTCTGATGATATCACCGTTATCGGTCATATACGGCGGTACGTTCGAATCACTATGTAACGCCGTCCTGATGACGTCACCGCCGCCTGAAATAACCCCGCCGTTGTTCACATTAGGCCCGCCGTTCTGTTTCAGATGCCCGACGCTGGGCTTTTCTTTTTTCTGCTTCCTCAGACGAAACGCCATGAAGCTGACGATAATGGCGACGAGTAACGTCATGAAGAACACCACCACCAACGAGACGCCAATACGCAACGGATCCGGGTTGGAAACGGCGCCGCTGACAATGGGCCCGGTACATCCGACGGCTACTTTTCCATGGTGAATCACGTCTTGGTAAATGCTACCGGCGCCGTTGAACGGTTGGATTTCGCCGTTCACCGTGAAATTCCCGACGCATCCGGAAAACGCTGCGGATGAATTGATATTTACGAATTCGTCATGGCTTAGGAGAGCGTTCCACCGTCGATACTTACAATTTACCGATAGATCATTCGAAGCTGCGTATTCCTTGCTGAGTCCGCCGATCGACATGAGGGTGAGATACGGATCCAGGAAATTATGAACGCTTTCGGAATCCAACTCCTCTCCTACTTTTTCGCCATCGATATACACTCTAAGGATGCGTTGATGTACTTGTAACTTCAAATGATGCCACTGACCATCTGACAAAATCTCATTCGAATCGACCGACATATTAACCGGAGTTTCCTTTCCCAATTTCGATCGATAAATAACCTGGCCGTTGATCATCTACGAAAAAACACTCGATTAGCTTCGCAACACTTCAAAATCACCACCACCCAAAAAAAAAACACCCTACCTCGATCGACGTAAAATCCTTATCGGTGGCGAAAAACACCAACAACCCGTTCGATCGAATCGTCCTGAACGTCAAACCAACAAATCTCGGATTTTTCTCGCTCCTCTCCTCCGATTCTCTACGCGACCGATCCGAAACGTATCTCGAAAACCACAACGTCGATCCGCCATAGATATTCTCCAGCAATTGCAAACGACGATGTTTTTCCGAAATTTTAAACTCCACGAATCCGCCATCAGTCAAGGTTACCGGTTCCAAGGCCGAGTTACAATTTGGCGCCACGGCTCCGCTGTCGTCGCAGATACAGCTCACCTTTTTCCATTGATCGTGGCAAATTCCAGCGCCGCAAATTGAATTACTATCTATCGCGTTTCCGTAGCTTCGGCATCCGCTCTGCGACGACCGGTTGCATATCGGCTCCACTCCGAATGATTTTATCGGACTGCTCAAGTTCAGGTGGCGTCCGTTGATTGATATACTGTGAATGCAGCCGACGAAATCGTCCGAATGAACTTGACCGGGCCGCTCGAGAATCGCATCCGCCGATGAGAGGCCTCCGATATACAAAGGATTACTGTTGAAATTCAACGTCCTGAAATAAAAGCCAAATAGCGTTAGATATCGATTGAATTAAATCGCAGGAGGAGTAAATTACGCGTTATAGTGGAAGGAGAGAAGAGGGGGGGGGGAATACAGACCACATCTGTATCATTGGTTTCAATTCGAGAGTATTCGTGTGTACGCATAAAATACGCCAATGTCCGCTCAAGGCATTCATTCCTAATTTTGCCTATTTTAAAAATCGAAGGCGCTAAGATACACCACAAAAACGGTCACCTCTTCACCCTCGACTAACTCCTTCGATAATGCGATTAGATAACATTTGATGGGCGATTTTTACCAATCTTCGAACCTCCTTTATTCAAAAAAAAAAACTAAAATCAGTGTAGCCCTATTATAATTAAAACTCAATTATAAATACTTATTATCTGGGTTTTCTAATAAAAACAAAGGCAGTTGCGTTGTATCAGTCAGTGGAAGGGGGGGGGAGACCATACTCAAAGTTTGTTTTGGGACCTCAGGAGTCCATTTTGACTATTTTTATCGAAGCCTGTTTACATATTATATAAAGGCCTTTTCTGTCAATACCTTTGGGGGGGGGGGAGGACGCTAATTTTAAAAAATTTCAAGTACATAATTTTTGGTACCCTCTCCCCACCCATTGCTACCGTTTTGAGAAAAAAAATCCGAGGTGAAATTATTTTTTCACGCCAAGTTTTCAGCTACTAAATTTCATTACTCTGATTCTCACGAATTTTTGAATTTCAATTTCCAGCTCCTTCCAGAATTTGTTTTTAGACAATACCCGGCCAACCGTTGATCCTATCGATAGTGCAATTTCAAAATTTTAACAGGATCAACGGTTAGTGGCATTTTGGATAATTTTGATCATTTAAAAAAATCCAAAATTTATTATAAAGGTTACCCAAAGTGATCTTTTTTTTTACTTTTTATCAAATTCTTCAATTTTTTATGTTTTCATGGCAATTTTTCAATGTATTTTCAAAGTTTCCTTTGGAGGCACCGCGTCACCCCGCGTCCCCCCACAAAAAAGCCCTGTGTACATATATAATTTTTTGTTTCAGGCGTTTTATTCGGGTCAGTTTCAGCAAAAATAGCTCAAATTCGAGTAATAAGGTTCTTTTGGCGAGTCTACTTGGTGACCAGAGTGAAGATGACCTTGGATCAAAATTTGGACAAGTCACTTTTTTCAAAAGGGGTGAGGGGAGGGGTGAAAAAAGCAAAAACGGCTATAACACCAACCAACCGATAGAGCACCGAAATATGTACAACATACCTAAAAATCGATGTTTTAAACCATTTAGGAGGGGAGGCCCCCCATCATTTGCCCTTGAAAATTTTTGTGTCATAGCTGCAGCCCCCCTCCACAATTGACCTGGGAGGTCGTGTTTTGGCATGTACATGTAATGGGTGCCTGAATAGTGCCTTTTAGAGGTATTGACTTTTCACTTCTCCCGACCTCTTCTCAGCCTCAAGAAACATGATTTTTGTGTCTTTTTTAGCGGTTTTTAATTTTATAGACTTAACAAGGGAACTACTTGAATTGTCCGGCTCGGATTTGAAAAGGAATTGGATTTTTGGAAAGAGCATGTCAAAAAACACCCAAAACCAAAATTTTAGCTGCCCAAGTTGACTTTTTGATT
>QBDW01005373.1:0-57795 GCA_003261595.1 Maconellicoccus hirsutus | reverse complement strand
CATCGGCGAGCCATTCTGGAGCCTCCTGCGCGATTTTCATTTTTCTCCAGGAACTCAAAATGCTCCAAAATGGCTCGCCGGTGCGATTTTCGGATTCAGCAGGTTTGAATTAGGAGGAAAACATTTTTTGCCAGATTTTAAATCATTTTTCGAGTTTTTTTATTTTTTAATTCTGTATTTTTAATCGAAATTTCGTAATTTTCAAATTTCAAAAATTCGCCAAAAATCGAAAAGCTAACTTGGGCAGCTGAAATTTTAGTTTTGGGTGTTTTTTGACATGCTCCTTCCAAAAATCCAACTCCCGTTCAAATCCGAGCCGGACACCTCAAGTAGTTCCCTTGTAAGATTAGCGACGCCGGATGCATTTCTCTTTCATGTGCGATTTAATGGACAAAAAGAGGCTTTTTGATGATTTTTCAGCGAAAATAGCGTAAATTCGGTTATTTGCTTTTAATATAATGGACATCGGTATTACCAAAAACATAAATCATTTATAAACTTGAGTTCATCGAGTTCCCAATAAAATCCGCTAAAAAAATTCAAGGTCACGTGTTTCGTTTTCAAACAACAAACCAACAAAGTTACGTGGGTTCTTTATTATATTTCGACTCATTTATTTAAACCGTACTTTTTCATTTTTATTTTAGCGAAAAGTGATTTTGAAAAAAAAAATTAGTTCAGTTCAACACCAAAGTTGTTTAAATTTTCAACGAAATGAAGGTAAAAAAATTCAAATCGTTTAATTTATTTTTTAGCATTATTTGATGATATTTTAGCAATATTGTCTTGATAAATTAGGTTATGCCATCACCATTATCCCACGATTCTGCTGAATTTATTTTTCTACCAAAAAAATCTTCCAACCTTCCACATTAATTTTTATTTCACATGGTTGATTCAAGCTTTAAGGTAATATTTCTGTTCATCTCAGGCTTATTTTAATTCACTTGAGATGTAACCAGAAAAACTGCAAGCTTTCCGCTTCACACTGACCTTCCGTAATGCAAATTGCATTCAATATGCAAATCGGAATTGATAATCAATCGATAACGAACCGGTTAATCACCAAGATTGAGTGGTGCGCGTGGTATGCAGCTGATCTTGATTTTTGTACTTGATTTTTGTCAATCGCCCAAGAAACTTAATTCCGTTTCCTTCACTGACTTGTCATCGAATGTGAAATTAGTTTGATGTGTATTCTGTGTGATGTAATTTTCGTCGTTATAGTGTGATAAATTTTACAATATGTGGATTTATTGGTAAACGCGAAGAAGACAGAGGTATTCAAATACTTGTTTACAAACTGATAATTCGTAATGTATTTATTTTCATTATCACTGATTGAAATTTGATAATTCTTTGTAAACTTCGTGAGGCAAGGTGGGTCTCCCAGTCCTTAATGAAGAAGCTTTTACCATCGTGAAGAAAAGGCCGAGGGCTGCGAGAGAATTGTTTATTAATAAATTTTGCTTTAACTATCGAAAACAAAATTAGAATAATACGATTTTTATCAAAAAATCTGGTTTTTTGCCACTTCAACTGAGATATTCACATGCTTAACAACGCTTGCGCAATGAAAAATAGCGTTTCGTTTTCAAAACGATACTCCAAGGGGTGAAAATGTGACCTTGAATTACCCCCTGCCCCCATTTGTACGACTATTACGTGATATATTCTACTCATCGAGTAAAACTGATTACTTTGTTCGAAAATTCAATTCCACATCCGAACGTATCTGAAATACGATCTCTCAACTCATCGATTATCATCTCGATTCGTAAAAAATTTCAGGTAACTTGACGCACTCCTCTTCCTCTTATCATCGGTACCGGCGACGAAAAAAACGCAGCTCGTAAACAAAACATCAAATTAAGCACATTAGGTGAAAAATTCCGTGTCATACGCGCCGTTTTGAAGGTCGACATTGGATCCCCCCCATAAAAAAACCTCTCGGTGCCATTCAATCGCACGTTTAAAAAATAACATATTGTAACCCGACGTGTACCGTCACTTTCGTTATCACGCGTGAAAAATTTTATCATCTTTCTTTTGACACAACTTCGACGGATTTCGACGAAAAAAAACGTTTAATTTTTTCGCTTTTTTTTTAAAGGTCGTCTATACGGGCGATTTTCCAACTACGGCCGAGAAATCACACTTAGTAAGTACTTTTTCTACGTTCACATAGGTTGACTAGAATATCGCGTTTGTCGCATGTGATTATACGAAAAGCCGTAAAATAATTTCAATGTTAATGCATCGATAAGTTCTGTTATCGCGTAAGGTTAATTTTCCGTTAATGTTTCAGCATAACCCAGCGCAAAACTTAACCTCGAATATTCTCGACAAAATTCGTCCACGTTTGAAAACACACAAGACAGCACAGTCGCGTTTCGCGTCCGTAATTAATGTATTTTTAACGAAGTACGTTTGTGCTTAAAAACAAGCGATGTTTTGAGCCAGCTGACGTCATCGATTCACAAGCATGGATAATCGCGACGGTAAAGATCACGTCAACAGTAAAAGTTCGATAATACGTAACATCGAGACGGTCTCGAATTACAACTCGACCAGCAACAGGTTCCCGTACCTGCGGAGCAACAGCCTCGAGACGATATATGCCTTCGACAACCCATCATTCCTGCCAGAAGGACTACCGTCTTCGCAACCTGGTAAAAATGGCATCCCTCCTTTGCCGAACATCCTCGAGACGCATAGCTTCTACGACCCTCACGACTTCGGCAAAGAACACCACGCTACGTCATTTTGGGAAACGGTACTTCACGTCATCATCGTATCGGCCGGCCCAGCTGTGTTCACTTTGCCGGCAACCTTCCTCAATGTAGGAACCACTATCGGTCTACTCGGAGGCTTTTTCATTGTTTACTTTTACGCTTACAACTTGCGCATGTTCGTCAACGCCGAATACGAGATCTGCAAACGTAAACGGACACCAAATCTATCGTACTCGGACACCGTTTATTTCGCCTTTAAAAACGGTCCAGAAAGCGTTCACTTCCTAGCGCCGTATTGTCGCGTCGTCACTTACATCGTATTCGCGATTGTCTGGGCCGGAGGTAACGCTTTCAATTTGGTGCTGATCGGGCAGAATCTGCAAACCATCTATAAGCTCTTGTACGACGACCACGTCGATCTGCGAGTAGCCATGGTGTGTATGTCTATACCACTCCTGTTACTGTGCTGGATCCCGAATCTGAAATACCTCGTTACCTTGTCCACGCTGGCGAACGTCGTCAACGTGTTCATCATCGGCTTGGTTTTGTACTACGTCTACCACGACACCTCCACATTCCAGTCGCCTCACGTCGACGTTCGCCTCATCGACATCCCTTTATTCTTGGGATCGATTCTATTCTGCATCAATGGCACAGGCATCATGATGCCGTTGAAAAACGACATGCGCGAGCCGAAAAAATTCAACGCCCCCTTTGGCGTAGTCACCACATCGTTTTTCGTCATCTCCATTCTGTGCACCGGCTTCGGTACCATTTGCGCCAATAAATTCGGCACCAACGTGCAAAGTAACGTAATAATGAATCTCCCAGTTCAACATACCATCACGAAGTTTGTAATTTTGGGTTTCCTGCTCGTCGTTTGTTTCCAATTCCCGCTAGTTTCGTATGTAGTCTACGATACCGTTTGGAACAACATGCTCAAAGAGACCAAAAAACACTTCACTCATAAGGTACTCGGCGAGTACATCGTGAGGACGTTGATCGTGGTGATTATCTTACTGATGGCCGCCACCGTACCCAACATAGCGTTATTCTTATCGCTAAGCGGTACCGTCGGCACGTCCATAGATAGCATGTTGTTTCCAACCATCGTCGACACACTGGTACATTTCCGTACCACCAACAGCAGCGGCGAGTTTACATTTATCGTATGCAA
Source organism: Maconellicoccus hirsutus (assembly GCA_003261595.1). Classification (NCBI taxonomy): domain Eukaryota; kingdom Metazoa; phylum Arthropoda; class Insecta; order Hemiptera; family Pseudococcidae; genus Maconellicoccus; species Maconellicoccus hirsutus. The sequence continues at coordinate 53,883 of QBDW01005373.1, read as the reverse complement.
AAACGCAGTGATACTGGTGTTCGCGTTCACGTTGATTGTATTCGGCGTAAACGACTGCATAAGACATATCATCCATTACTATCATTCCTAAGGATGTACCGGTGTCAGGGTCGAGATCGACCTCCTGTGCGCTATCGTTGATTCGAACAAAAATGACATTTTCTTCACTCCTTTTGCAAGGACTTGTTTGCTTTTGTTTCTGGTATTCTCAATTTCAACGGAAATGACCAACCAGGCAGATACCATATCAAAAGGTACATTGAGGAACGAAACAAAACACTCAAGAGATATATCGCGATGCCATGAATGATTTTTCTTGAATGTTCACATTTCTGTGCAGACGTCGCAACTATCAACTCGTCCATCTGAAGTCCAAAGAGCTCCTCTAAAACAGAATTACGAAAAAGAGATCTCTTCTAATTTCTATCCCGTATAATTCGAGAGCGAATTCTGAATTGATGGAATTGATAGAAAATTGTACAAAAGTGCATCTCGAAATAGGGCTTCATCCAAAATGGCGATTCTCATTAATTTCATTAGTCTGGTAGTAAAACAAACCGAGCCAGGAAGTTTGGTGGGTTTTTGTGAGACTTGGGGCAACTTGAGAGAAAAAATTTTCCGTAAATTTTGCACTAATTCGATTTATTTGGAAATAAAATCAAAATAACTATAAAATTTATTAAAAACTTCAATGCACAAAAAATGTTTCTCGAAAATTTGCAATAATTTTTATTTCAAAAATTGTTTCCTTGGTCTCTCCAAGCCTCGCAAAAACGTCCCAACTTGGGTCATTTTGTTTGCAACGCTAATAATATTACAGAAATATGGAGAAAAATTTGAGGAAATACGAAAAAATTATCTTCACAAAAATGCACCTTATTCAATTTATAATAACTTTGTTTCAAAAATTTTTCTTCCAGCTTCCACATTTCAGGCCCAAAGTCTCTTTATTAATGATCTTGACATAGCGTTTCAATTTAAATTATTGTGAGACAAAATGCCTCTTTGTTTAGCTGTTTATTTTTTAATTATTATAATTAATAACTTATTCAAATTTTATACTAATTATTTATTTATTTTTTAAATCACAACCGCAATGAGAAGGTCTTCATAGTAAAATAAACCTTGAAAATATAATTTCAAAAAATTTGAATCAATAAAATACTTGATTATACGTTAAATTTAAGGTTATATACCTATAATTACACATTTACACCAATATAAATATATATTTTGTTAACTGAAATAAAATAATATTTCTCTAATTTGTGAAAAATCTAATTATTTTTCAACGCACTTATTCTAGACTCCGCTAAAAAGGAAATTTTATTTATAAACGAGGAAATGTAGGGTTTTCGGGGAAAAGGTGTAAGAATTATCTCTACCTAGACCTCCAAGAAGTACCTCGCACCTTTGGTGAACAATACGTGACAAAACTAATCGATAACGAGAGGGGAAAGTGAAGAAAAATTTCAACGTCGAAGAATAATTCAACACTCTGCATAAATTTCTTAACACATTCATGCGTCGAATTTTAAAATTTCATCGAAACAGGTTTTTTTATTCATTGTGCCACGATCGGTATACGCACATTGTAACCATCACTCGCAGTGCCAAATGATAACGAAACGTATCCTCGTTTTCATTGTAATTTTTTCTATTTATTTTTCTAAGTAACAGTGAAAAAGAAAGAACGTCGACGTAAAAGTGAATTTGAAGGAAAAATATCTCGAGTAGTAAATAATATTTAATTGAATTTGCGCGTTTTATCATTTCGCTTGAAAGTAAGTAAAAAAGATTACACGTTTAAATGGCGTTTAATTTAAATTACTTTGACAGCGTTTAGTATCTACAGTCGAGTGGTAGACCATTAATTATTCGAGTAAAACCGCATTCGCACGTGAATTTTTGATATGATAAATTACTACGCGAAAATTCTCTACAAGTTTACAAAACCGACGGCATTTTGTGGGCTAACTTCACTCTATTTTGGGTTTGTGGAATTTTTGAGCTTTTTTTTTTTGTATAAGTACTTATAGTAGACTCAGACAAAAATATAAATTCTTAAAATCACGATGACTCATTTCTGTAGGAATTACTTCAACGATAAAAGTACTTGAGAATTTTGTTTCGATGTATTTTTCAATTGGTTTCATATTTTTAATAAGAAAGAGAGGTGAATGCGTATAAAAATCGACTATGTCTCAAAAATCTTCGCAGCGTAGAAATAAATTATTAAAAACTCCATCATCATAAGCGAATAAATCTAAAAATCGCATCAGCATCAATTTTCCTCCAGTATCATGAATCGGAATCATTAAAACGCAGTTGGCAAGCGTGTCACGAAAATCGATGGGCGTGGTTTGCCGTAACGCGGCAATCGTACGTTGCGCTTCTCCCCACTTCCGTAACGAACCACGCTCCCGCGCATCGACAGACTACGCCCGTTTTTTCATGACACGTCCACCGCTTCTGATGTCGTTAATGATTCATTCTCCATCAAAATGAACGCGCATGATACGATTTTTTCATCTAGTGCCATTGATTCTGGCGTTCGCGGTACAGTTTTTAGTTTCTATCGTTTGTGATATCAACATTGGTGACACATAATAAACAATTCATCATCTCTCGAGTACCTCACTCTTCAAATCATTTTAATCTCGTCAACGTACTACTTCCGTAGCGAGGAAAATTTATCAAAAAATTCTAAACACATCTTAAACACCTCTCTTCGTGAAAAAATCCACCCCCTTTCAGCCAGCACGTACACAGATTTTTCATTAAACCCCGAGAGAAAAGTAACGCGAAAATCTCGCATTAATTCTTGGTCGTGTCGCAAAGCGAAAATTTCAAATTACCCAGACACATGCTTCGTACTAATCAAGCTAACATTCAGCTGCGAAAGTTTCACAGAAGAGAGTAAAAATACGCGATACACGTTTCGCGCAAACTAATCACCACCTGGTTGGGTTACTGCGCGCAAATTTTTTAAAACGCTGAGTACGCGCTAAGCCACCTTAAAAAGCCGAGCTAACGATAAAATTTAAAATTCCACTCGATAAAATAGCCCAAGATATACGTGTTCGCCGTATACGGTTAATTTTTCATTTAATTTTCAAAATGTAACGTTTAATGGAGCGACCTCACGAGCACTTGCTATTGTAAATCTGCTTATACCCTCGAGCTCACCACGTATATGCCAGAGAACGCGCGTTTAATGTATTATTCATCTTGGCGATAGATTTCGTTCACTCGGCTAACTTCGCTTTCGATTGCCTCGCGTATGCAACCATCTCAACTAAAAAATAATTTCAGCGATCTGACGAACAAAAACTCCCGAATGTAGATGTACTTAGCTTCTAATTACGTTGTCGCCGAACTAAATAGATAGTGAAAAATTCGATAAGCATAAACAGTTGTAAATTACAGCTCGTACAAAGTTGTCCTATCGTAGTGTTAAGTTTTAATGATCCAGTTGTCCTATAAACGATCAGGCGCACGTTCGCGGTTTTTTTGCCTCCATTATCAATTCACCTTTCATCTGCGAAATTTTTTTTCCACCTATGCCAATTTATTAGCGGGTTTTTACACGATCGTGTCGAATTTCGCGTCGGTATCATCTAAACGACTACAGCTACGTATGATTATTTCAGTTCGATGACGGCGGCGGTTCCGAGTCCACTGTGAATATGAAATTATTACTGTTTGCTTATCTGCGCGATGTCATCACGTGTAATCGGTAAGTACGCCAGCGATTGATTGTTATCTTATCAGTGACACGCAGGTGTCCGATTTAATTAACCTAATATTTGCCTGATCATCGTTTCGATTGAGTAACTCGTTTTCGCGTCTTGTTCGAATAATTTTAAACTTCCTAAAAAAGAAAATTTTTGAAATTTTTCTGTGCTTTTTAAAAAAAACAAAAACTATACTCTTATCGTAGCAACTTGACGAAAAGTTGAAAATTTATTCATAGACGAGATAACCAAGCATGTAAGTGGCCATTAAATTCATTTCAAAAGCTAGATACACGCAAGGGTACACGATAGCTGCGACATTTCACCACCCTTCGACCCCCTCCCCTCGCCATAAACTTTCAAAATTACTCAATTGATTTACATTGAAAAGAAAAATCTAAAATAGTGAATTAGTTCCCCCCCTCCCTCTTCTGTTTCATACAGCGGGAATTTCGTATTACATTCTTTACCGAGACTCCGATAATAGCGAACTCCCGCTACCTCGTAGTGGAAAAGTCATTCAGTTCTTCGGTAAAAAAAAAAAAATCCAAATCATCATTTTCGCATCATTACGACTAGAAATTTAAAAAATTAATCAAAATCAGAACAAAGAGCTCAAATTTAGATCCTACCTTTGCTTTTTCTTGCCACTTGGATGAATTAAACATGAATACTTGATGAACCTCTGCCAACTTATGGCAATGAAAAATTCCCCAAAAATCGAAAAATCAACTTCCACGAGTAAGACTTCGGTATGAAGATCTGTTTGATGTACTCTTTATTACGACGATCCAAAAATAACGTTAATCTAGAACCAACGTTCGGAACGGCTTCCTTGTTTCGAGAAATTAGAAAACTCCTCGATCTACTGGTAATCTCGGTTATTTGACTTTCACCATGAGAACCCACTACGTCTCGGTAATTCCCAGCGACACAACCCTTCACCGCTTAATTTTCACCTTTACTACGAACAAGGCAGAAAATGAAAATTCGCGCCTCGTAACCGCATCCGGAGGATACCTTGAGCTAAAAATTTTCGTGTTAATTTAGCACGGACCGCGTGAAGCTGTTTCATCATCGTCGCTGTACGAATATTACAATACGAACAAAAAGAAGCGAACAACGTTATATAGCGTTAATATTCATAATAAAACTAGGATAGAGCGTACTTTTATCATTGTCGACTCGAGTATGTTTAGTCATTGTTTCAACAATACCTATAAACCGAGTTAACGATCTCTCGTAAAAAGGTACCCCACGATATCAATGGCTTTATCGAGCTTCCCACCTCCCCTCGCCCCGCCACGTCAATTTTCATCTAACAAGATCACCTTCGTTGGCTTTTACTTGTCGATAAATTCTCTCGTAATGACGGTTAAAAGCTTATAACAAAGGGGGGTATCGTCCCCCCACGAAAAAATTCCTCATCTTACTTTTCGCCTACGATGGTCGATTTATGCAACCGAATGCACATGCCAGCTGGTTCCATTGACGTCATCTTTCCACCAAACGTTCCAACACGCCAGACATTAATTAATTATTCGAGGCGAAAAAAAAATTACAGCTCCGCGATAAAAGAAGACCACCCTCCACCTCTAAATCGAACTACTCTTGAATACGAAACACCGGCCATCGTCGCGTCTCCCTCGGAATTCCATAATTCGAGAGATGCCGAGCGACGACGCATTTTTTGCTCGTATTTTAATTACGCCATAATTACACTTTTAATAACTCCGGCGAGTTTTGATAATACGCGGAAACGTTCGGCACACAAAAAAAAACGAGGCGGTTTGTTTTGTAACTTTTTCCATCTGCGGAATAATAAATAAAACGAGAAATTCGTCTCGACCGCGTTCGTTTTGTTGCGAAGTTTTTCGAAAAGTTTGCAAAAACCCGAGCCCGAGCAAGGTTTTGAAAATTTGACACCGAAGAAAAATTAGAATTTTAATCTGTGTTTTGCGTGATTACAAAAGCCGTGTGAAATTTTTACGGTTCGGGCGACTTCGCAATTTCGACTACGTCGATTATTCGGATTAAATTCGTCGCAGTTTCAGCACAATTTTTATGAAGAGATTTACGTTGGAAAAGTGTGATTTTGCAATTTACCATAATTTACCGTAATTACCGTAATTTATCGTAATTTACCGTAATTTCGTAATTTACCATAATTATTGTAGTTTATCATAATTAATCATAATTTACCGTAAATACCATAATTTATTGTAATTTACGGTAATTACCGTAATTTATCATAATCTACCGTAATTACCGTAATATATCGTAATTTATCGTAATTAATGTAATTTACTAATATACCAAAATTTATCATAAATTTACCGTAAGTACCGTAATTTATCGTAATTAATGTAATTTACGGTAATTACCGTAATTTGTCATAATTTACCATAATTACCAAAATTACCGTAATTTATCGTAAATTTAAAAGGCTTTATAGGTCGAAATTCAAACCAATTTCTTTGACAAACGGTTCGAAAAAGTTGAGAATTATTTCATATCTTGTTCGCTAGATTTGAGCAAATATTGAGAAATTTTTTTTTAATTTGGAAACAAGCCTGTGAAAAGCGTGCTTGAAAATTTTACGGCATTTTAAAAGTTATCGCTAATGATTAATTTTTTTATTGACCTAAAATCACGTGCATGTGTGATTTTCAACATTACTTGCATTATTAAAACGAGAAAAATCCGGTTTTGGGATACTTCGTACATTCATAATTACACTTTAAACAACTCGGTGATAATTTGAAGTGAAATTATTTCGCAAATAGGCGAAGATCATAAAATTACCTGAAAGTAAACGATCGCGAAAGAAATTACAATATGTACCTGAGTTCTTCAAATAACTGTATTTTGCTACTGGAAACGACGTAAACACCAATGAATCTAATGGGAAATAAAAAGCCATAAAATTTCAAGAATTTTAGATCAAATTATAAAATTTCATAAGATGATCAATAATGCATACAGAATCCTATGATATTTGTCCAAAAAAATCAAACTAGAGAACCTAGCCCTTTCATATAAACCTACAAACATCCTACCAGATCTCCATCAAAAATTCATTTTACCCCCCCCCCGGTCCTCTTCATTTTTCCTTACAATTGAAATAAAAACTAATTAATTTTTCGTTAAAAATTTTTTTTTCTTTGAATTTGGGGATTAGATTAAGGTCTTGGCGCATTTCTTGCCATAATTTCATCCCTACCCCAAGCAGTGTTTTTTTGCCTAATTTTCATATCAAAGGAAATACGTAGTTTTGAAATTTTCAGCCGTTCGGAACTTCTAGGCTCACTTGAAGTATACAAATTTTGCGAATAATTATTTCGGCAGGGTTTGTTGAGAAGTATGAAATAAATTACACGAAAATTTTGCCTACTTGCGTCTCGACAGGAAACACAACATAGCGAAATATTTTGAGCGAATCTGTGACACGAAATTTTTCATATAACTTTTGCTCATTTCTCGTACCACAATATTGTAAAATTTCGAATCTCTGAAGTCCCCCCTCTCCCTCTTGATCATTTAAATTATGCGGAAACAACTGACGTCGTAAATTTTACATTTTATTGGAATAAATTTCGAGGCAATACCGAATGAGAAAAAAAATTTTACAGCATATGTAGAACTTTTCACCGCTTCGATTCCTTTAGGTGTTGTTTTTTTTTAGGGAAATTTTTTGTTCGCGGTAATTTTATACTTTGTTAGATGAGAACGAATCTTTTTTTGTCTTTCGAACTTGATCGGATAACCCGACGAAATCAGATAAAAATTTTATCAGAGTTTTATTACAAGTATAATCATTTCTGTTGGCGAAAATTTTTAATTTCTCCGTCCTCGAAGTTTTGTAATTGAAAAAAAGGGAAAAAGATCTCGAAAAAGACTACATTTATTCGAACGTTCGTATAAAGGGACTACAACTCTAAATCTCTGGTCGTTTACATCTTAAAATATATTTACAACGTGTTAATATCGTAATTAGATTACATTAGTGTTTTTTGTTCTGTCTTTACGTAGTGTACATCTCACTCACACGGGATTTCTTCGCGGGTATCTCAATTCTTATATCGCTAACTCGTCTCGTATGACTCATTCGGCGCTGGAACAGCGAGAATTTCATAGCTACGGGGTAATTTTTCCCTCGGTTCGGTGTATTAACAAACCTGCGACTAATTTTGAGTTTCCGATAGATTCGGGCGCGATACGCGCGGCTTTTTAAGTGGTCTCGACGAAATGTAATAAAACCTGATAACTCAACTTTATCTAGTCTTTTCGGCCGCACTAAATTAAATTCGCCTTTTAAAAATTTATAAACTCGGCAACGCAGCGGCGGTTGCGAAAATTTTCGCGAGTTTTACCGAGCTCGACGTCTTGGAGATTTTTTCCAACGCGTGTGCAAATTTTGTAGAATGGCTTAGAAATAGCTTTTATTTTTATCGTCACCGAGCATGAAGTATCGATTTAATCAGCGTTCATTTGTTCGCAGAATAACGAATAAAATTTTCGATTCGATTTGCTCTACCGCTGCGTAGGCCAAACGAGCCCAACTTCGCCAATTTTTTCGCATTTTCGGATTATATTTTTTGTCGGCACGAGAGGAGTGAAGGGGGTGAAAAACGGAAGCTTAATTAATAACTCCGTAGGAAATTTCGTCCTACGTAGAATGCTTCGAATCCTGAATTTTTACTAATTTAACAAAATTTTTGGCTCGTTTTGAGTTTTTTTTTCCGCGTCGAGTTGTTTATTACCCCGAAGGCAATTTTCTTGTATTGGTTTCTCAAGTTTTCGAATTCTGATTGAATCGCGTTTTTAAAATTATTTTCCTCGAAACGAAATAAAATTTTATTTGTAAAGTTTGTTGCTTCGGACTTATTACGTCATCGGAATTGAAATAATTTTGAAACGAAAATGACTTCGGAATGAAGAACGGAGAAAATGATCCGAGTTCACTCAGATCGCGTTCAATTGAGTGAAAACATCCTTCGATACTTCGTTCATCATCTACGTCAATTTTCGATTCATCCTTTGTGAATATTTACATCGATTATATAAATTATCAATTTTCTTCAAATTAACTCTTTCGTACTTCAAAACGATATTCGGTTCACTTATTTTTTTTAAAATTGACAAGTTTTGTTTGAAAAAAAAATCGATACTCGATAATAGATTTACCTCGAAATTAATAATTTAATTTTTCCATAAATTTACTTCCTTTTCATTTTTTTTACATTATGAAAATTTTCAAAAAATGATATTATATTTCCAAGATTAATAAGTAATTGGTATCTCTCGAAAATGAACCTGGAAAACCTGAAAAAATTTCATGTATCGAAATGATGAGTCGATTTTTTTTATGAATTTTTTACAATTTGACTTATTTATAATCTATTTTCTCTCAAAATTTTACTTCGAATTTACAAGGCGAAAAAAATGATTAAATTTGAAAAATGTGGCAATAAATTGAAATTTTATTCAAAAGCGATATTTGTTATATTTTCGAGGTTGACGGTAGGCTTAAAATGCTGTAGAATTTTCCAATAATACTTATCCGCTTATTTTCACCAATAAACCGATATTGGATTTTACTCGTTTGAGAAAAATCGAACTGGTTTTGTTCGAAAAAATCGTTCGATTTTTGGAATAATGATCTATTACCCTAAAAGCTATTGATTAAATTCTTCGAAAATTTTACATTACTTAAACCACTGACGATGAATTTTGAAAAACTGAAAAAAAAATAAAAACATCGTTCAAAATTAAAATTAACTGTTTTTTCAATTTCATAATTAATATTCGATACTACTCAAATCGCACGAAAAAATTTGAAGAATTTCTCAAAAAAAACATGAAAACTCGAACAGGTAAGAAAAGTTTCAAAATTCGATCGCTTCGTTACAAATTTACAGTTAAAAATAGATCTTCAAAATAAATATATTTCCAATATCGATGGTTCGTTTGAGAGAAAAAAAAGTTTAGTTGCGTTTGTTGACAACATCGACGAGCCCTTTTCATCGGATAAATCGTTTGGTTTGGAGGGAGAGGAGGACCGGAAGTTATGCAACGAGTTAAAAATAAATTCGGGTATTTTTGCAACAGCCATCGCTGCTGCTGCGCTCAAACTCGCCCCAAAATTCGACCCCCGTCCTTATGGAACATTTCGGAGAAGGTATTTGAAGAAAAAAAAGCAAAACCTACACTTACGAAGGGCGGTATGAAAAGCCGCGGACGGGCATTATCAGGGCAAGTAGTCTACTTATGCATAATTTAACGAGGGCATAATCAAGGTTGAAAATCTCGCCTAATGTTTGTGCTGCGCTACATGGGCAACTATATGCGAAATACCGTCGTACATGCCGATTACAATTAACACGAATCCTAATAAAATAATGGCGAAATTTTTACAACACGTATAAAAGTTATTTCTATCGTTAACGGTGATGAGTATTTCGGCGGCGGCTGGAAGTATCATACTATCGATGGCGGTGCCTACGGTGCCGGTGAACGACAAAAATAAGGCGATATTTGGCACGACGAAGGCGAGCAGGATGGTAAAAAACGCGACGACCGCTCTGACTAGGTACGAATTGCAAATGGTACTCTCGGAAATGCGACATTTACTTTTGATGATCAAATTCCATATGATGTCGAATGGTACGTACGCGTTGAGCGGGAAAAAGAAACAGATACCGATGCCGTACATGCCGATGATCATCTTGGACCACGTTCGGCCGGGTAAATTCAGGATGACGCTTTCTTTGACGTTGTCGCCGTATTTGACGTAGCATAACAGGCCGAAGGCGGAATAGAGCAGGTTGAACGGTATGTAGAACACGTTCAAGACGCCGCATTTCGAGTTGAACGATTTCGGCGATCGCATTTCGTTCTTCAACGGCATTATGATACCGGTGACGTTGATGGTGAACAAAATGGTGGCCACGAATAGCGGCACCGAAGACAAATCGCCGTATTCGGTGCGATTCTCCAACGAGGGCAGGTCCTGTATGACGAAGCAGAGTATGATAACGATGCAGCTCAGATTGATGAAGTTGGCGAATATGGAACAAGGTATTAGGTACTTTAAATTGGGTATGCAACAAAGTAATACTAACGGCACCGAGATGTAAATCATAACCTCGCGTATACTCATATCGACGTCGAAGAAATAATCGAAAAAGCATTTGATATTTTTACAAGCTAATAATACGAATACGGAATTCGCTCCGATCCACGTACACACGAAGTTCCCATCGACGATGTATCGGCTGTATTTGGCGAACCATCGGAAATACGAGGGCCCCGTATGGAAGGCGTAGTACACCACTTCGGTATACGTCATATTCGGTACCCGGAGCCGTTTGCACAATCTGTACTCGGTGGTGATTATCGAACGGACGCAATACATGTAAAAGATGATGATCAAAAACGAACCGATGAATCCATTGACGTATCCTATCTTGACGAAGGTGCTAGGTATATTCAATATAGTCGGGCTCAAGCTGAGCGCGAGCAGATGCAGCACGGTGCCGCAAAACGACGTCGAGTTCTCGCTTTCGATGTGATTATACGGATCGTATTCCTTTTCCATGTTCCCATCCTCCATAGATTCCGATTCGCGTTCGCCGCAGGTCACACGTCCGCTCGACTTGGAATTGCGATTTATCAACGATTTCGTCTCGACGATGCAGGCGCGAACAAATTTCCAACATTCGATCGTCCGAATCACCCAAACCGAAGTATTCATCCTCGATGCATCACAAATGCGAAGAGATGATGCTCTCAACGCCGCCCGTCACTTACGTCCTTCGATCGAATCACTTTCATTAAAATGAATCTACCGCTCGATATCGATTTACAAAAAGAAAACGGCCAAGCGAAGCGACGTTGCTTATCTGTACATTTTTCATCGATAAATCAACGCCGACGTTGCCGAGTTCATCGCCAAAGTTGTAATCGTTGGCTATCTTCTTTTTCCGAGTTCGTTCGTGATTAATTTTACAATTTGTACGTGATCTTTAAGTTTACGTTGGGAAATTATTCATCGAGCGGTGGTGTTGTTTTTAATTAGCGCGTTTTCATCCCTCCCCCTTTGGCCGAGCGTGCTTCTTCGTCGTGATATGTTCACAAATAAACAGCAAGTTATCATACTGTAAATTCCCCTATCAAACGCATTGTTGGCAACGTCGCAATACGTACATTTTACAATTTATCTCGATATCACATCAACCTCAGATATAGAGACGAGTCGTCAAAACGGGTTAAAAAATGAAAAAAGTGCTCAAAAGTTGATAAAGTTCAAGGAAAATATTTTTGAGCCCAAAATTTGTTAAATTTCAAAAAAAAATCTGCCCAAAATTGTCGAAAACTTGTTAAAAATTTATCCCGTTTAAATTAATTACTATAAATTGTGTAAAAAATTGAAAAATTCACTCAAAAATACATCAACCACAAGATTTGTTGAAAAATCACATTTAAAAAATAAAGTATATGCGAATTCTCTAACAACATGTATTATTGGCAACGTCGCAATTCCAAAAATATCAATTCTATTGCTCCAAATACGAGCTAACTCGGTAAAAGCAAAGCTGAAAATTTTATTCAAAACTCGTTTTGCAAAAAAATCAATTTTTCACCTCTTCATCGAAACGAAAAAAGTGATTTTCAGTGATTTCTGAATTAATTAGTCACAAAAAGTGACCAAAAGGTGAATCATTTCATGATAAAAATGTCGCGTTATCATCGTTGTATTTAGAGAAAAATAAAGAAGGCGCATGTAATCAATTTCCTTATAAACGTATTATTGGCAACGTCGCGAAATCGAAATTGCCAATTCTATTTATACATCTCGACATGGACAAGAATCAAATTTAATACCTCTTGCCTACGCAAGCATTTGGAGTAAAAATAATTAAAATCTTCAAAATTACATTTGAAAACGAATAAAGAACACTAAATTCCCTAATAAAACGCATTATTGGCAACGTCGCAATATCAAAAATATTGACTTTATTGCTCTAAATATGATATAGTACGTGTTCTTTGGTTAGCTCAGCCTAATTAAATTTATTAAATTACCTAGTAGGTGCCAAGTACTTATTAAAAATTAAAAATTACATAAATTAGCAGCTTAGTTTACCCAAACAATAATTTTTCTGCGAGATATTCTTAACGATACTTGAATTATAATTCATTACGCACGAAACATCAATTACAACGTGTCCGGGGATTACATCGAGACAAGTATTAATTTGATAAGTTGTACTCGTTCGTGTTTTCCCACCAGGTTCAACGGGGAAACCCCTCAAAATGGCTTCTATCAGTTGGTATTTTAATAAAATGAAATATAGGTAATTTGCTTCGCAGATTTAATCATATCGTTGAGGTTTTTCCAAATTTCATCATCATATGCTCGGAAATTCGAGAGAGAGGCTACGTAAATAATTTAAAACACCGAAGAGGAGCTTACTATAGATCACGTGACCTTGTAACATCGACGCGTTTAAATGGGCCGAAATAAAATCTGCATTGTGTTTATCATTTGTACATACATACGCGAGTTAAATATCGCATCGAGTGGTTCTCTCGGTACATTGAATTTTAACGAGAGCGTAGTCAACGAAACGGTGTAATGCGTCTCGAGCACGTGAATTTTTTCCACGTCCTTGTGGCGAACGATTAAACGATTATCATTCGAGTACCTAATACCTATGCTCTCGTGTTAGGCGACATTCGTTCACTATTATGATGTTGCTCGTTTGCACACATTTTATGAATGCGTGTTAAATTTACTAATACGTCACGTTTTGTGATGATAATTACGTTTTTTTGGATGACAGAACGCGCGCCCGAACTACGGTATAATTTCTTAATTACGCGAGCACAACGTTTCGAGTTATTTGAGTTGCTATCTTAACGTAAAATTACGATGTTTCGGGTATTTTAGTAATAGATATATTAATTGGGGAAATCAGAGAGTGGAATTTACATAAAATGATACACGCAAAAAATACACACGATTACTTATTCGAAATTAAATCCAAATTATCGAAAACACTCACCGACCGCAACGATTAAATCCATTTTGTACGTCTTCAAAGGACGAAAGCAACGCGTACACGACACAAAATCTGCAACAATAATATAAATGAGATTAATTTTCACGTATTTCACAGTTCACAACTTCACACTACAGAACAACGGGAAAACCACGAAAAGAAAGGTATATCGGTTATCTCATTTACGATAAGGTTCAACTAGGTGCACGCTTTGTTATATTCGCAAAGAGAGCATCGCGATACGTAACACTTGTACAACGAGGAGCATTTGTTCGAAGTTGACGAATAATCTCGATAAGAATAAGGATATTCGATGAGGAATCCTGGAATAATTTTGCGTACAAATATTTCGAGAGATTATAAATTTCCCTCAGCATCCAAAAAAAATTTACATACGACTGACCTATGGAAGAAGTTATTAGAAAATTTCATCAGACTTCTTGTCATATAGAAAACTTATTGGTTATGGTTACTTGGAACTCTTAGAAGCCTTGTAACAAGATCAATATGGCTGCCACGCAAAAATTGTATACGACCTTTTATGAAGGTCATGTAAAATACTACAAAAAAGGTTATTAATAAATTACCTCTAATTGTCATATTGAAGGTGCTAAGTGCTACAACGCTTATGAACATCATGAGTGTTATAACACCTTCGATGTCACTCCAGAACAAAAATTGTACACGACCTTTTTTGAAGGTCATATGAAATGCTACAATAAAGGTTACTTACAAATTACCTCTAATTGTCATATTGAAGATGCTAAGTGCTATGAGGCTTAGGAACACCACAAGTGTTATAACCCCTTCGATGTCATTCCGGAACAAAAATTGTACACGACCTTTTTCGAAGGTCATATGAAATGTTACAATAAAGGTTATTTACAAATTATCTCTAATCGTCATATTGAAAGTGTCATGACGATTAGAAACTGCGCAGGTGTTACAACACCGCCAATAAAGCTATAAAATGAAAATTGTACATGACCTTTTCCGAAGGTCGAATATAAAATACTACAAGAAAAGATTATTTACGAATTATCCTTTTTCATCATATTAAAGGAGGCACAGTGTCGCGTTGAAACTTCGCAAGTGTTATAACACCCTAAATACAGCAATAAAGCAAAAATTGTACTCGACCTTTTTTAAAGGTTACATAAAATGCTACATAAAAGGTTATTTACAAATTACTTCTTAATCTCATATTGAAGGCGCTATGACGGTTAGAAACTTCACAAGTGTTATAACACCCTGAATATAGCACAAAAGCAAAAATTGTACATAACCTTTTTTGAAGGTCATAAATTAATACAAAAAGCGTTACTTAAAAATTTTACCTAATTAAAATATTACCGGTGTAATTACCGTTTGAAAATTTACGAGCGTCATAACTAGAACTGAGAAAAATATTTTATAACATATTTTTTTGTAGTATATTAGATATGGAATATCCAACATATTTTACGGTTTATAAAATTTCCAGTTTTTTAGGGAATATTTTACCTAAATTTGACAATTTTTACTGTTTTTAGAGAATATTTAGAGAATAATCCACAAAACGGGTAAAATTTCAGCACTGAAAAAAAAATTTTATAAAAAAAATAGAAATCCACAAATAACAATAACAATTTTTTTCTAAATTTTAATAAAAAAAAACTTAAAAAAAATGCCTTAAAAATTAAAAAATTAATTACCATTGACTTTTTAATTTTCAAGCCATTTAAAAAATTTTTTTCATTGAAATTTAGAAAAAAACTGTTATTACGTCATTTATTGATTTTTACTTTTTTTATTCATTGAAACATCAAGTAATATCGAGCAAATGAACGAGAGAATGTATCCTGTAAAATGATACTCACGTTGTTAGGAAATAATTTTATAAATTTCGAGTTTTTTGGGGAAATATTTTAGAGTTTTTTATAAAATAAATATCTCAGCTGTAGTCGTAATACTCTCAATGCAGTTCTGAAGTGAAAATTGTACACGACCTTTTTCGAAGCTCGTGAAAAATACTTTCAAAAAAGTTATCGAAAAATTTCATCCATCTTCCAAACTATAAAATCAGGTCAAAAGTAAGCGTGATAGAAAAAAATGTCAAAAATTGAAATTGGAATTAAACCTTAATAAGAATTTAAATTGATCCTAATAACTCATTAGCCTTGAAGATTTATTCCACAAAAGTTCTATTCACCCTCAGCCCCTCCACTCTTCACAAATTTCATCAGGTATTTTTTCGATGAAACTACATAGGTACCTCAGTTATGTATTAATCACCATGACGGATGGAAAAAAGTACACAGTTCTCATAATTACTTTATTATTGGTAAATTACTCGCATTTACTAATATCATTCACATTCGTAAAACACAAATCATCACATGATCCAGCAATAAAAATTTATCAAATAGTAAATACCCACGTGATTTAGTCGAATATTTACCATAATTGGGTAATAATGTGGTATTCGTTAGTGGTGGTGGGGGTTGTAATCTGGGCGCTATTTCGAAAAAGCCTTCAATTTAATATATTGAAAAAATCGCAAAAAGTTCATACATTCTTGATAAATTAAATTACACGAAAAATCAACAAAAATCAGCTTTCCTCCTGGCACCCTCCGTCACTCAACACGTCTTACGTTAGCTTCGTAGTTCATCAATACGCAAAATACCCGATAATTTTACATATTTACTTGATTAGTACTTTAATATTTACAAGATGCAAGTGAAATAATAATTACGCGAGATAAATCCTCGCTCGAAAAAACAACATCGTTTTTTTGAATAGAGAACTTTCGAGATATACTGAAATGTACGATCAGCGATAAGCTATCGAGAGCTATTATCTGAAAAAACCTAATCAATCGATACTCGAAAATTTCTACGAGCACGAGTTGCAATTAAGTTATTTACTTGGGATAAACACGAACATAGCGGAATCCCTGGTTTTTTTTTTCATGTTTCGAGTGATCAATAAACTTGAAAATCGGCCGTGAAATTAACTCGTCTTATCGTTCGCTCGAGTATTCCGAGTACATTCAGTTCAACGAGTTACTCGTCCAAGGGATGATCACTTCTTTACGATAATGGTTACTTTGTAAAAATCGGCGCGAATTATTGCCAAACGCGATGATAAATCCTTCTTTTTGCAGCGACGAATCTAGCCCGAAGAAATACGAGGTTACGAAGCCGCCTTCGAAGAACCACGAGGTTCAAGATACGCCGCAGACCGAAAAACCGTACAACTTCAGCATCGATGTAAACACCAACGACGATTACGATCCTCATGACTACGGCAATAGCAAACATCCGACTACATTTTGGGGTAACGTCATCCACCTCATAGTGATCGCCGCCGGGCCGACTTTGCTCAGTTTACCATCGACCTTTGTAAACGTCGGCTACGCGGTTGGATTCTTTGGTACGTTTTTAACGGTGCTTTTCTACATGTATTGCATGAAGACCATCGTCAAAGTGGAATACACCTTGTGTAAACGTCTAAAAAGGCCGAATCTTTCGTATCCGGAAACGATATACGAAGCTTTCCATACGGGGCCGAGTTACGCTCGGTGGTTTGCCGATTACACGCATTACTTGATCTACGGCGCCTTTATGAGCGTCTGGGTTGGAGGAAATTCCATATTTTTGCTGTTGGCTTGCAGTAATTTGAAATTCGTTTACGATTATTTCTTCCACGACGATATCAGCGTACGCGTGATAATGATCTACCTGATCGTACCTTTGGTGCTACTGTGCTGGATACCGAATCTCAAGTATTTAGTGCCTTGTTCGGTGTTCACGAATTGCATAAACGCGGTGGGTATTTGCGCCATATTATACGACACGTTGAAGGATTTCCCGTCTTTGGACTCGCGACGGGCGTACGGCTCCATCCAAAGTATACCTTTGTTCTTGGGCACGATACTATTCACGTTGAACGCCACCGGAATCATACTGGCGCTCAAGAACGAGATGACGAATCCGAAAAAATTCAACGCCACCTTGGGAGTGTTAACCGTATCCTACATCCCGGTCAGTATTCTTTACACGGTTTTCGGCACGCTTTGCTACATCAAATACGGAGACGGAGTCAACGAAAACGTCATCCTCAACTTGCCACCGACCACCTTATCCAAAATCATCATCGGAGTTTACGGCATCGGCATTTGTTTCTTCTACCCGATCGTCGCCTACGTATCTTACGAGATCATTTGGAATAACACGTTGAAAGATAAATTTCCCAAGTCGACTCGTCGCAAGGTGTACGAGTACGTTGTGCGCACCTTGATCGCGTTGTCGTCCATTGTATTGGCCTACATCGTGCCCAATATATCGTTGTTCATATCGTTGGCCGGCACCGTTTGCACATCTTTGGATAGTATCATTTTTCCAGCTTTTACCGAAATTCTAATACATCACGGAGAAAAAAGGCCCTGGCTGGTGATTAAAAACTGCGTCATTATTATATTCGCCTTTGTGTTAATTGTCACCGGCGCCATGAACAGTATTTCGCAAATTATCGAATATTATTCCGCGTAAATCATTCCTATTTCTTTGATTTTGTACCTATGATTAGTTCGTCATTATATTTCTTCTATTTTTACTTCTCTCTCGTCATTTATTTTTCTTCATGTATAATATGTGCTATGTACCATTGTAATTTGTTTTGTACGTTGTTCTCGATTTGATTTATTTTCAATAAAATATAACAAATGACTCGATTATTGAAAAATGCCAACACAAAATCGAGAAATTGCACGTATTACTTGACAAAATAAATGAGAACGAAAAGAGGCTATAAAACCAGACACCTCCCGAAGACCTTGCTGGAAAGGTCATTAAACAGATCCTGGGAGATTTTCATTTCCAGTTTCCCAACAGAAGTGACCCATGCCAGGCTTCCATAAAAAACTACAGAAAATCGCTAAAACTCTGGTGTTCTTTTATATTAAGACAAAGGCTCCCAGAACACCTTCGAGGGAATTTGCCAAATTCTCCACAGTTTGAAAAAATTACAGATCGATTGAAGTTTAAAAAACGTAAGAATTTGAAATAACAATTCCTCTTTTGTACTGCTCGTTCCATTAAACCTCCGAAGGCTATTATGTTTGTTGAATTACTTGGAAGACACAGTCCTGAAAGGCTTCAAAAATTACATACATGCTCAACCATTTAAAAGAAGCCAAGAGCAAGGTGAACTGTAAACTATTCATATAACTTTCAAGGGCAATTTTCGCACACTCAACATCTCAAAGGATCAAATATGTATTGATACGATTATGGAGTCATCACATGTACGGAGAATTCCACTTGTTCATCCTTCTTTTGAAAAAAAAATCGATACAAAAAGCAGGTACGTATCACGAAGTTACCCTCGTAAAAAAGTACCAGGTCGTGCTCGCTATTCACGAGATGGAAAATTTCACCCAGAATAACCCATCGAAATTTTGAATTTTTGAGAACCTTTGAAAACTGAAATTCTCCATGCATTTCCAATACCTTTCAAAAAGGTTGGACATTTTCTACTTAAATTCTTAATACTCTTCAATTAATCTCGTCATCCATCAATCGTGCCAATACAACGCACCAGAATCGACCTAAATTTACGAGAATAAATTCTTCTCTTTTAATCTAATAATCTAATCAAATTCCGTTTAATTTCGAAATTGAAATCCAATTTAAAAAACACGATCGTACCACGTAATTAAATTACATCTGGCAACAAGGCAACCAGATATGGGAAAGATTAAGGAGATAAATACTGATCGATTTCGTTCAAACGTTCGCCTAATGAAGTAACAAAAATACTAAAATGTGATTAGGTTTTTGATTTTCACAAAATAAAGGTATATCTTTGTTATATATTTATAAACTAATTGATAAAACAACTGCTTCTATCAAGGTAGGTACCACGAGCTTATTTTTCTTCGTCACTTTCGCCTTATTTACGCTACGAAATCCTTCAGGATTAAGCTGCCAGGAAATTCTTCCATTTAATTAGCGATTCGCGAGTGGCCTCGTAATTGGGTATTAATTTTTGTTGACAATTTCTCGATTCGTTTGAGCAGGCTTCGCAAAACCGTCGTTGTAGCTCGAATTAGTTCCATGATGAAATATCCTCTCGTCCGCGACCTCGTGTGCCGTGTTATTTTCGCCGAAATTCCGTCGTCGCGCGCTTTTCGTTTTTTATTTCGAGGAAAATCTACACGCTGATGATTTCAATTCGGGAAACAACGTTGTTTACATTTTATCGTAAATTTTCAAAAAAATCTCACGAGTACAGTTCACGCCACAAGGTATCGTGGTAGTCTTTGGCAATCGAGGTGCTTCGTGGTAGAAAATAAAACCCAATAATTTTCATTCGGCCTCCACGAGTTGAAAATTCAGCCGTAGTAATAAAACACCAATAAAATTTCTCAATTACTTTTTCCTTATCACGTTTTCATCAATGACAAATTTCATTAATCCCAAAATACATGTTTAAGAAAAATTGACATAAATTGAATGGAATTTACCGAATATTCCATCATTGATATTTATAATTCCTTCAAAGTAAAAGACGGGTGTTACTTCCTAACTGTCGCATCAAAGGCATTAGGGGGCTTTTAAATTATTCGAAACCTGATAACTTCGCGAACAAATTTCGCAAATAATTTGTTCTGATAGCTACAATAGTTGTTGCTTTTGAAATAACATGAAACCTTGGTTCCTAGAATTTAAGATGTAGGCAACTTTCGCATATGATCAGTTTGGTAGAAACAAACTACCGGCATATTTAAGGAATGATCGATTTTGGAAATAAATCCATCAGACAGGAAATGTTCAAAGCTGCAGAATAAAATTGACAAGATTTTTGTCTAACCATCAAATTGAAGGAGTTACACCTTTTACAAATTTTCAACGCAGAATAATTCACGAAACATTTGAAATAGACGAATCGTACACGTAATCGATTTGATAGAACATGTAAAATAATACAAATTGAATCATATAGAAACTAGCTTCGCTAGTTGGCGGCTTCGCCTGCAAACCCCCCTCACAATGTTTCGCAATACTCACCACCATACATCCCCTTTTTCTTCTATAATAACTCTCAATCGTAATTGAATCTTCTCGGCCTTTTGGCTAAAATCTAAATCAGAATGTAATGGTAGTTGGGGTAAATTACCGTTATTTTGGAAAAGTGAATGAAAGCAAAATTGTTGCAAACGTCATTTTATAATACAATCTAAATAAGTTGCAATAATTACCGTAAGTTCGCAGTATTCGCGGTAATTTACCAGTAATTTGTGGTAATTTACGTGTAATTTACTGGTAGTTAATAGCAATTTACCTGTACTTTATGGTAATTTACCGGTAACTGGTGGTAATTTATAGTAATTCAAGGTAATTTACCGGTAATTCATGGTAATTTACCGATAATGTATGGTAAATTACCGGTAACTTACAGTAATTTACCGGTAATTTATGATAAATTACTGTCAATTTTTGTAATTTACCAGTAATTTACAATAATTTAACCGTAATTTGCGGTAATTTACCGTCATTTTGTGTATTTTATCATCAATTTACGGTAATTTTCTGTTGATTTACAGTCGGTAGTCAATGATGATTTACCATAAATTTGCGGTTTTTCGGTAATTTACCATTACCTTTTCGTAAATACGATAATTACCGGTAATTTACTATGTTAAAAATTTGATGAAATTCGGTTCGCTCGTTGTGACATGAAGAGGTCACAAAGAAAACGGCTATCATTTCATATGTACATAGGTTTCGCCCCACTAAAAAATTGAAGGAGTCACAACTTTCAACGTATGATGACTCCTTGAACATAGTCTGTCGCGCGATACCGGATTATCCTCCACCAAAGACCTACCACAAGTTTCTCATCTATCGCGCTTCCGTCCGATTGGCTCGTAGTTCCAAAAAAATTCACGTGTGGCTTACGAACCGGTCGTTTTCACAGTCATCGGCGCCTTATCGTCGCTTTAAAACTCGTTAATATGTCGCTATCAAGGGTCTCGAAGCAGGTGGTACAATAACTCAACATTTTTGCGATTAGATTACCTCACATTGGTATTTCATAAACGGTTTTATTTTTCAGTAACCCATTCCTCGAGTTAAAAAGCAGTTAAACGTTATCACCGTGCAACGTGGCATTGCGAGGCGTTAATATTTTCGGTTTGAGAACATCCTAACATGAAGTCGATTTGCGCGGTGCCTAGGACGTGAAAATGTCACGAGTAACTTGACCGATCATACAACTCGTATTAGTGGCGCGAAATGACATGAAAGCGAAATCCAGCAGCGAGCAACCTACTAGCGAAACTAGCGATACGAAGAAATCCACGGCCATGACGACGATGACGAGTCCTGATGTGAAGAACGAAGAGATCGCGTTGCATTTACGGGACGAAGATTCCTCCGATGATAACGTACAAGCATCCGCGTCCACCACCGTCTTCCACATGCTGGCCTTGTCCATAGGTCCGACGGTATTCATTATACCGAGCGCTTTCAACATGGTCGGCTACATACCGGCTACCATCGGTATTATCGTTATCAGTTTATTTTATTTTTACAACGTCCAAATCCTATTAGATTCGTCGACCATATTATGCAAACGTAATCGCAAAAAAAGCATAACTTATGCCGAAGTGGTCAAATACGCTTTCGAATTCGGCCCGCCGAGCATACGCTGCTTGACTTTTTATACGTATACTTTGATGAATATATTATTCGTGATAAGCTGGGCCGGAGAATTATCATTCGGCATCGTGTTCGTTTGCAAGAATATAAAATTCATCGCCGATTGGTACCTCGACTGTAACACCGACTTGAGGTTGATAGCTCTCTCGTTGATACTACCGTGCACCTTGATCACGCTCATTTCCAATTTGAAGCTCACCATATTGAGCCTACTAGCGACCATAATAGACGTACTATTCATCGTATTCGTAATCTGGACCTCGTGCTGGGATCATCGCTCGAAAAACGTCAACTTCCGGGCATTAAACGCCGTCTACAACATACCCGACTTCCTGGCGATAATCTTCTTTACTTTGAACTTCACCGGCATCGCTCTGCCGCTGAAGTACGACATGAAATACCCGGAAAAATTCGACTCCAAGTTCGGCGCGTTCAACGTAGCCATGGTCATCATCACCATCATCAACATAGTATTCGGATTCTTCGGCTACACCACGTACGGCAGTAAAATCAAAGACACCATGACCCTAAACCTGCCCCACAGTCCGGTCACCCATTCGATGATCGTCATCTACTGCATAGCCATCTTACTCACCTACCCGGTATGCTACTTCGTCATCTTCAACATCGTCTGGAACGAATGGGTAAAGAATAAAATCCGCGTCAACGTCACCGTCACCCGCATCCTCATCAATTTGATCATCTTCTCCGTGATCATCGTCTTACCCAAGCTCAGCCTATTCACTGAAATCTGCGGCCTGGTGTGCGCCGTCTTCGACAGCGTCATGATACCGTCCGTCGTGAAAATCCTCATGTCGTGGGAAAACGAAAAACACTTCAAGATGATCTTGGTCAAAAGCACGTTGATCTTGTTATTCGGCGTTCTGTTGTTCATATGCGGCATGTACCAGAGTCTCAACGATATCGTCGAATTGGATGAAGGAATTTAGTCTGTTAGTCGACGTCATCGCGCGAACCTGTTACGAGGATTTACTCCCGATAGAAAAACGCTTTCTCGTTTTTCGAAGAAAATGTAAATAAAAACAAAACCTTATTTCCACGTGATATGTACGCGATATGGACGAGACGTGTGTTACCAATTCAAAGGCGCGAATGCACATTGCTCAAGTGGCCGACGCAGCGCTTGCATTACGTTGGCGAAGTCGTGTTTCAGGTATAAATATCAATTTTACATTCTTCGTTGCCACACGTACGCACATTTGTAGATAATTTTTATTATTCCTTTATTTTCATAACGAATAACTGATGAATAAACTCGAGAAATTTTTCACAGAAATTGACAAAATATTTATTACAATGTTCCCCAATCCGTTCGATGTTCGTAATAGCGAAAGAAAAACGGATAAATTATTCAGCCCCGGGAAGGAGGGCCGAAGGGGACAGGAAAGATCATTACCTCGTTCTCATGATTCGCCTTTTAGACGATGAAACTCAAAGTGGCCGACATCTGGTGGCGCTGTGACGAAACACTTGAAAACGGGGTACTTGAACTGTGTGGTTTTTAAATTTTTACTCAAAAACTAGAGGGTTTTTAAAAATTTTTCATCTTTCATAATTTGAAGAAAATTAAATTTCCTACTTTTAGACATAAAAACAATTAGATTTTGAGAATTTTTACGCTTGTAAAGCTCATTTTCTTCTCACTGATTTTCAGATATTTTCAATGTTTTGCAAGTTTGCATTCAAATTACCTCGAGATTAGCCCGGAAACTCTCAATTTTTTGTAAATCTCGAATTTTCAGAATTTTCTCCTCTTTTTAAAAATATATCAATGATACTAAGATGAATGCCGACAGACAAACATAATCGTAAAATAATTTATAGCGAATGTTTTGATGAAAAATTCATTAACAAATATCGTTGTTAAATCGTTAAAAAAAAGAAAAAAATTCTACAAACTCGAGATCAGACTTAAAGTCGAGGTAATTTTAATGCAAAGTTGCAAAACGTTGAAAAAAGCTGAAAATCAACGAGAAGAAATGAGCTTTACAACCTTAAAAATTCTCAAAACGTAATTGTTTTCATATCAAAAAATAGAAAATTTAATTTTCTTCAAATTATAAAAGACGAAAAATTTTCTAAAACGCTCCCGTTATTGAGTAAAAATTTAAAAACTACGATTTTCTCATGTATTACAGTTCATATTACCCCGTTTTCAACATTTCGTGGCAGCGCGCTCTGTGCATCGTTTCATTGCCAATTAACACCTTTAATCTGAATCTGAGCACTTATTACCACCATCGACTAGATTTTTTGCATTTTTAATTATTTCTTGGATGCTTTTTTGGGTCCAAACATACACTATTCCCTTAAAATGCCTATTGAATTCAAAAACTGTACGTCTATTTCTCTATTTCTATCAAGTTCGACTTCTAAAATTATACCAAAATTGCATCAGATATCAATAGGCGCAAAATGCGTATCAAGTTTGCAGGAGATGTGGACACCTTCAAATTCTGAATTAGGCAAGATTACATATCTTGAAGATTTTAGCGGAACTCGGAAAGAAACAGCGATAAAGCACACCTTCTATTTTTAAATTAGGCAAAACCATAAACACGTTTACAGCTTCCACTGGGAATTGGGAGCAAACGTTTCATGAACATTTCTTCATTTGCAATACTACGAGGAAATAATTTCAGTAGTTTTTTAGCGCTTTATACTAATTCTACTCTAAAAGCTTGAAAAAATGTTACAAGTTTCATGACATTTCATTTGCTTGCCAATTGACCAAAGTTCTGAATCTTTTCTACAATCGATGCCAAGACTAAAAAAGCGCACGAGATAGAGACTCGTACTTGGAAAAAAAATCTTACAAATATTTGATTCCCAATCACAACATAAACTCCGTCCCCTTCCTTGGATACAAATCACTCGAATATTTACTTCAAAAAAAAACTACAAAACGTAAACTTATTCTATTTAAAATTCCATTACACGTCAAACTTTCACACCTGTTCCTTGAGCTTCATCTTTGTACCAAAGTTGAATAAATAAAACTTCACGAACGTCAATATGAAACACGACGGTTCGTAAATTCTTGCGAAGAGGTCTCGACAGCATCGAACGACAAAAGCATCTTGAGACGCGTCGAAACACGACGTAATTATTTAAAACTAGTCGAAGCTCCGTGGAACGAAATCATCAGCCTGGCGTACGTTTCCCTCCCTTGTTACATCAATCATTCTGCAACCATTCGTGCATCTTTCCAAGGTTACACGACGCGAGATGGCCGGCATAAAGTATTAACGCGTTGCATGCTCGTTAAATAGATAAAATACGTCAGCGAATAATTGCATCGCTGAGCGAGTCCGCGAGATTGGGTAAAATACCGTATCATATATGACGTTCGAATACATGAATAATAGATTTAAGTAATTTATAATCACGTGACTGCTTTCGGCATGAGTCATTGAGGGTTTAAAATATTACGTATATTTTCCAATACTCGAGCTCGTTAGGATTTCCATTTTTCTGAGAAATAATAAAGCGTACGTTGTACGGTGTATCTGATTAGTTTCGACTTCGCAGACCTTGGAAATCGAGTTGACAATTTTTAATCACGTAAACAAACGTACGAAGCTACAAATGAGCGATTTGGGTGGACTGGATTAGAATACCGGAAACAGGAACCAAATTGTAATGCTCTCTCCAGCGTTATTTCTTAATGGACATGCACCATCTCCCTTCTCACAGCATAAAAAATTAACTACAAATTCAAAAAATACCTCTTCAATTCCTGGCAATTTTCGTTCAAACTACTTCCAAGTATAGATGCCCCTCACAGGCACTTATCGTTCCTGTAACTTTCCACATACGTTTCACAATAGGCGATTACACAACAACGGTCAATAACTATCACTTTCCTAGAAACCCCGACCGGAAAACGTACACGTAAAACCACAGGAGGAAATCGTGATCACGGTTTCAAAATTTGTTCATCTTATCAATTTCCATCGCCGTTATGAAGTCATCCTTCGGTGAAAATCTTATCGCGATTATCAATTGAGAGAAAAGGTCGCTCGTTAACACTGCGCCAATTCTTTGGTAACCTAATTTTCTTTATTTACTTTGTCCTCGAGATCAAAAACAAAATACTTCAGTAAAATAGCACCTTCAAACAAATCTAGAAATAAAATCACGTGAAAAGTATAGAAAATGGAACCGCCATTCATTAAAAAAAAAAAATCGATTAAAGGTTTCCTAATTTGATATTATTGCCTCATTACTTCCCAGTTGAAGTCGATGGTTTATTTCGTTGAAAAAAAAACTTCCTCTATCGTCGCCGAGGGAAAAAAAAAGTAAACTCGAAATGTGAAAAAACCATCGAAAACTCGATACCGTTGATAATTTCCTAGAAAATTCGACGAGTTTATCAACAAAATTTACACAAATACCAAATGGATTCGACATTTCATCTTCAACTAGTGCCAGACGTTTATCAAACAATTATCTCACTATAAATTATTTGAACCGTGTTATTTAGCGTTTTGAGTTCAATTTGCACGAGAACATCGGGTAATGGATACGCGACCATTAAAACGTTCGTAATTATCATTAAAAATACACGTAACGGTATTCAGGAAAATTCCATTAATAAATTTTATAAGATTTTTGCACTCTTTAAAAATTATGAAAGAATCCATTAACGAAAAAAAAAAAAAAAAAAACTAACGAATAAATTTAAAAAGCGATGTACTTGGTATTTTTGAATTACTTCCGTCAATGTGACTCATATCAAGTAACTAGCTTCGCTAGTTGGAGATTTTGCCCCCAAACCCCCGTCACATTGCATCGCAATGCGAAGCTTATGGGAGTTGGGGTAAATTACCGTTATTACGGAAAGGCGAATTGATAGCAAAATTGTAGCAAATGTAATTTTATGATACGATCTTGATAAGTTGCAATGACTGCTGTAAGTTCACAGTATTCGTGGTAAATTACCAGTAATTTACGGTAATTTACGGTAATTTACCTGTAATTTATGGTAATTCACCTGTAATTTATGGTAATTTACCGGTAATTTGTGGTAATTTACCGGTAATTTGTGGTAATTTACCGGTAATTTACGGGTAATTTGTGGTAATATACTGGTAATTTGTGGTAATTTACCGGCAATTTATGGTAAATTACAGTCAATTTTTGTAATTTACCAGTAATTTAGTTTACGCAATTTCCCGGTAATTTACAATGATCTAACCATAATTTGCAGTAATTTACCGTCCTTTTGTGTATTTTACTACCAATTTACAGTAATTTACTTTTGATTTACAATTGGTAGCCAATAATAATTTACTACGTTCAAAATTTGATGAAATTCGGTTCGCTTGTTGTGGCGTGATGAGATCACAAAGAGAATGGCTATTATTTTATATATTATATAAATATTGCAAGAAAATTATTACTAGAAAATTAATTCTTATTCTTTGTAAATATTGTGTTGGAAAAAAATCGAACGAACTTCGAAAAAAGTTAAAACGTCACAATATGGTCGAATAATAGTACTGACGAGCTAACATATTACATTACTATTGCAGCGAATAGTATGAATATGGTAATAGTTGGTAGCACTGCTATCCCAACGTTGAGGATCACGTGTTGAAGTAGTAGTAGTACCATCGTGGTGGAGAAAAATCTGAGTGTTTACTGGAGTTGACAATGAAAATACTATTAGCGCAGTCTACGACAGTGAGTACTGCGTAATATCAAGGTCACTATATTAACATCGTGAAGAATAGTATTACCACAGCAACGGTTGGTAGCACTGTGATTGCAACATTGAAGTTCGCGTGTAGAAGTATTAGTAAGTATCGCGATGAAGGTAACGACGCTGCATGCAGAACGTGAGTTAGGTGCGTTACAAATTTTACAAACTTTTTTCACGTAGATTTTCTGGTTCTAGAATTTGTAGTTTTCAATAAATACTCTAACAATCATGATCATTTTACTAATTTATCAAAGTTCAAGAGGAAGCTATTTTTAAAAGAGGAGACACCGAACCTCTCATAGGATTTGTTTTACTATCCACGAACTTGAAAATAGGACATAAACGTCACTCGAGTATATCTCTACGGTGGTTACTCCGATAAGAACTTCAGTACGCTTATCACTTTCACGGTGATTTATCCACGCTTATCGTCCAACAATTGAGTACGATTCTTTCCTAACCCAAGGTGACGTCGTTACGTAAAATACGACACAAAGGTATATGTGATTAATACATCATGTGGTTCGCGTATGGTTGTGTCTGGTAAGTCGTACAAACGATGTCCGGACTCGACCGAACCTCGGTGAGACAAGAAGACAAGACACCTCAACAGCAAGGTAAACCAACGCCACCGCCCATCGATAGAATACCACGAGTCACCATACGACACGCTGCTTCTGACGTTGCATCAGGGAGCTCATCTCAGCTCAAAGATAAACCAACACCACCGCCCATCGAAACAATACCTCGAACTGGCATACGACACAATGCTCTCGACATCGCAGCGGGTAGTTCGCTTAAACCAAAAAATGCACCAACGCCGCCGCCAATTGATAGAATCCCTCGGGTCAGCGTGCAACAACGCACAGCTCCAAATACCACACTAGCACCGCTCACAGGAGTATCATGGGCTGAATTCGTGTTCCAGGTGTTCATCTCCATCGAAGGTCCAGCCATTTTCATAATACCCGCTGTCTTCAAAGATGTAGGGTACCTTCTTGGTATATGCGGCTCACTTTTCGTAGCTTTCCTTTACACTTACACGATGCAAGTTTTATTATGGTGCGACGATGAAGTATCCAGTAAGAAAATGACCAAACAGCAATCCCTTTATGGCTTGGTTACCAGCGTGTTTGAGAATTACAGCCCGCGAATGGGTTCTTGGTTGAATTTCTACCTCAAGTACGAAATAATATTAAGCTACACGATGAACCTCTCGTTTGGGTTATTTTTCACCAATAAAACTGTGCAATTAATCTTGGCCTATTTCGATATCCGAACCAGCGACCAATTCGTATTACTTTGTTTGGCAATACCGGTGATGTTAATTTGTTGGTTTCCGCATATCCGAGCTCTAACGCGTTTATCTTACTTCATCACTTCGACCTTAATAGTTGTTTTATTAGAAGTAGTGTACTACTTGATCATACATCAAACCACAGAGCCTCGTGTTGTAATTATAAACAACCTATCAAGCCTGCCTGATTTTTTATTCACCGTATTTTTCGTCATCACATACACCCCGATGATATATCCGTTAAAATCCGAAATGAAATATCCGTCAAATTTAACGAAACCCTTTGGCGGTCTCAATTTGAGTATTTTCCTCATCGTCATCTTAAATACGTTCATCTCACTACTGGCGTATTTCCAACTAGGCGACGACGTTTGCGACAACATCATCGCAAATTTACCTCAAACCGAGATTGTAATGATAACCAACTGTTTATTCGTCGTGAGTCTACTAGGAGGAGGAGCTCTGCTATTTTTCGTCGTCTTTCAAACATTATGGATGGGCACGTGGGAAAATTACTTCAAGAAGTTCGAACATCCTAGATTTTACGAGTACCTCATCAGGTCGATGCTGGGATTCTTCATCGTGACGCTGGCCATGGTTATACCAACTTTCAGTCTATTCATCAATCTAATATCCTGTTTTAGTTACCCCTACGATTCTGTGGTACTTCCTCTTGTACTGGAAAGCGTCCTCGTGTGGCAGGACAGACCCAAAGGCATGAAGGCGGCTTTGATTTTAACAAAAAATATAGTTTTATGTGTTTTGTGCGTTTTAGCGTGCGTGGCAGCTTTTTACGCGAGTTTGATCGAGATCTTGTCGTATTATCGCGTCTAGACTACTTTAACATGCTGCAAGGAGACATAACCGTAGTCAATGGCTCAAAGCAGGAAGTAATTATATCCCTTTGTGTCTCTCCTCTGCTAAAATACTGTACAGGAAGTGTAATGCCAATAGGAGGATGCATTGGGGTGGCATGAACTTTAGTACTGATCCATCATTCATTATATCATGTGAAACAAATGTAAATTTCTGTTGTCACGCGCATAATTATGGTGTCGCATTTATTCTTCATAATGCTAATAAACATTTGAAAGAATTTTCATTTATTATCGATGTTACGTTTGGATAATCGTAGAAAGAAACATGAATTGATTACCTTCCCGCAGTTGACTATTTCCTCGAAGAATGATAACAGACTATGCTAACTTCGATATGCGACTTTTGTATCATATCCTAAAGATCATCCATAGAACGTAGGGTCGGTGCAGTTTCTTAAAACCTTTTTTCGTGAGAGCAAACAATCTTCACCTTGACATTCACTTTTTCTTATCACGTTGATCGTTCAGCGGCATATGCACAACTGACTCCACACCTTTTAAACTGAAGTTTAAGCTCACTGTACTTTTATCGAAGGCTGTCCACATCAGAAGCCATTTCGTGCTGCATGCATAAATCAAAAATGTCACAAGATAACGCAAAAAACAAGATTAATCGTTGACATTAACCGTCAACGTCGTATATTTCTATTTTTTGTCCACAAAACTACGAGACTTTAATCGCAATAAAGTGCCTCTCGTAACCACATAATTCAGGTCGTTACAACGGAAAGGTTTTGAAGAAGTAACAAGTAGTAAAATCGGCGCTATAGAATTAACATTACATCATAGTTCTCCTTGGTTCAACGACAACCACCAGGAACATACTGGAAAAATGAATTTGCACGACGTACTACAACCGATCTCCGAATTCGAAACGCACAAGATCTGCGACATTTTGAAGAAAGAATGGCCCAATTCGATTTACGTAAGTAAAAAAGCTTTTACGACACCTCTTCGTTCGGATTTCACAGAATATTGCTCATCAGGCTTACTGCTTCTTGAAAACTTGTTCAAGATGGAAGCAGAGCGGCTCGGAAATCGATATTTCATTTTTTTATCGATCAGACAACCCACAGAGTGGAATCTTCGTCGGGATAATAAAATCGGTGAGTTTTCTAAGCCAAGTCTCCTTCTTTCTTTCAATAAACGACGACTTAGCAACATGTTCCGTAACTGTAGAACGATAACGTGACTAATGCATTGATAACCTACGCTATGAAAGGATACGACAGCTTACTACGTGAAACTCTCCTGTGCACCAAAGCAATAAACTGGGGCAGTTTACCAAGAATCGAGGGTATTCTATACAACCACGCGGAAATTTTGCAAGATGTATTGCAAAATAAAGGATTCAATTTGATTGTTCAGCAAGAAGAGGTGATTTTTACGTTGAAACCAGAAAACTTCACGAAAGACGCTTGGTAAATTACACATAATCTTTAATTTCTCCTCGTGGAAAGACCAATTTCTACGGAAAAATCTTCCATTTCATTGCATGACTCCAAATACGATGGAAGTACCTCTCGTCTATTCGTCCTAGTAACTCCATAGATGGATTGGTAGCCTTACAGCACCAACAACCCATAATTCTGCAATGATGGCTTTATCAATAAAATGAACTTCTCACGATTACAGGATTCCGAATGACGTCACTGTACGCCAGTTAACACCAGATTATGTCGATGCGATTCACAACACTTCGTCCGAATATATAGATTATTTACCAAAGGATTTCATTGACGGAAGTATCAAGCTGAATGTAGCATTCGGTGTGTTTTCGAAAACGGACGACGTTCTGTTGGGTTGGATAACGCAAATTTACGACGGCAGCATATTCCTTCATGTGCAGGAAAATCACAGAAGAAAGAATTATGCTAAATTATTAAGTAATTTCATATCGGAAAAAATTTTCGAGCAAGGCGATGTAGTACTAGGTATTGTGAACGTGAATAATAGTGAAGCTCTTCATTTCAATACAACATTTGGAAACGAGATAGTTGCTGTTACTAAATTCTGCAAAATTGAAAAACCTGAGGAACCATGAACCTGCAGTAAAAGTCTTTGATCCCGTTTGTAATAAACTCCAAATACATTCATTCTGAATAACTATTCTGTTTTATGTAATGTAAACCTTGTACTCTACACCTTAGAAGACTCTCTTACCAGCTGGGCTTTCCACTTCACGCAAATGAGATGATGGATGACTCTTCTTTACTGGGAATCAGAGGAACGGAGATTCAAAGAGTTAGCGTTTTTGCACGGTGTAGAATGCACATTTTACGAAAAACTACTCATGTGAGCTAAAGAGTAAAGAGGCAATGACAAAATGACCCTTCAATGATGTTGCTACTCGTGCAACGAATGTGCTTAGCATAGCATACTTATAGGACTTGTTGGGATTATACCAGGTAGCGACGATTTGATCGGAGATTCTTTTAAATAAGACCCTTGTAAGTCTTAGCACAGCATTTACGAATCCATGTAGTACGGAGAGCATTTGAAGGACTCTCTATACAGAAAAATAATTACAAACATATGTCGTCTTGGAATTTATCTTCCGGGCATCAATTCTCGTTCATGTAAATATTACGCTCTTTGCTCTTCAAGACATCTTTGATACTCCTATCAACTTATAACCACAATTTAGGGTTGAATTGACGAGAATTTTGATAATGAATAGTGGTTCCCGGACATTTGCCTGAATCACCAGATAGACCAAAACGCCAGGATCTGCATTGACCAATTCGTTTCCCACCAACTGAGCTGGAAGTTGTTCAGGATGCTCCGCAGCTTTACCTTTCATCGTTAGCGCGATTCTTTCTGTTTCGCATTACTGTTGGCTTGGCGGGTATGATTGAAGCGGTCGAGAGGGTCCTTTGAAAACGACTAGTTCATCTTCAGGTCGAGCTGGGACAGCAGTGATGGCTTCTGACTTTCTGACAGTCCCAATATAATTCATTTATGAAGTTCACAACGTTTTACAAAGGGAATGCCCAAACTTCAAACATGAGTAAGAAAACTTCCGCTGGAGATTTCACTCGATCAGTGTTGCACTAGCTTTACCCTCTTGGAGCTTGCAGTTTCTTAAAACTTATTTTTTTGAGGACAAACAATTCTAAACTTGACATTCATTTTATTTATGCCGTAGATCGTTCAGCGACACGTGTACAATTTACTCCACACCTTTCAAAGTAAAATTTAAGCTCATTGTACCTTTGTCGAAGGCAGCCCACATTTCTCAGAAGCCATTTCGCGCTTCATGCATAAATCAAAAATGTCACAAGGTAACGCAAAACGCAAGATTAATCGTTGACATTATCCATCAACGTTATATTTTTATACTTTGAGCTCACAAAGTCGTTGGATTTTAATCGCAATGAGCTGTCGCTCATAGCCATATAGTTCAGGTCATCGTAGCAGAAAAGTTTCAAGGAAATAACCAGAAGGCAATTTGGCGCTATAGAACCATCATATTGTAATTCTTTACGGCTCAACGACAACCACCAGGAACACACTAGAAAGATGAATTTGCACGACGTACTACAGCCAATTTCCGAATTCGAAACGCACAAGATCTGCGACATTTTGAAGAAAGAATGGCCCAATTCGATTTACGTAAGTAAAAAAGCTTTTACGACACCTCTTCGTTCGGATTTCACGAAATATTGCTCATCAGGCTTACTGCTTCTTGAAAACTTGTTCGAGATGGAAGCAGAGCGGCTCAGAAATCGATATTTCATTTTTCCATCGATCGGACAACCCACAGAGTGGAATTTTCGTTGGGATAATAAATTCGGTGAGTTTTTAAACCCAAACCTCCTTTCTTCCTTTCAACAAGACGACGATTTAGTGACGTATTCCGTTAATACAGAACGACAACGTAACCAGTGCATTGATAACTTACGCTATGAAAGGATACGACAGCTTACTACGTGAAACTCTCCTACGCACTAAAGCAATAAACTGGAATAGTCTACCAAGGATCGAGGGTATCTCAAACAATCACGCTGAAATTTTGCGGGACGTATTGCAAAAGAAAGGATTCGATTTGATTGTTCAGCAAGAAGAGGTGATTTTCACATTGGAACCGGAAAATTTCACAAAAAACGCTCGGTAAATAGCTCAAGAAAATGAAGGATCTAGAGTTGGGTTGTACCCGACGTAAAACTAAATATTCTCGCATCGAGGGTGACCACTTGAAAAATTATTCTTCACTTTGAAAGTTGTGAGCAAATAACTACACCAATTAATGATCGTATTAAGCCCCTCCAGAGGTAAAATTCCACATCTTATTTCTTCTTATCGAAAAATATTTGTTAGAACCAAGTTAGCAGGTTGGGTTGATCATAACCATTCCAAAGGACGTTATAGCAATTGCTATCCATTCGTGTCAGCAGCTCCAGCGATAGATTCATCAGCCTATTATTGTATTAGTACACTCTAGACATATTTTCTATGGCCATTGTTATTAGCGCCTAGTATTTGGCTGAGGTTTCTCACCTCTGTTACTTGGGTTGTCTTGCCCTTCTATTATCTATGGCAAGACAGTGATTGGTGTTTTATTGGTCATATATCAATTACGAATGTCCTTCCTCGTTTTATTATGTTCATCTCCACCGGTACCCTGACTTTTCTAGCTCAGTACAAATGCACCCCTCATCGAACCTGAACGTTTCCAAGTTCCAATAGTTCTGCACAGACAACTTCATTACAAAGGTGAACTTCTCACTGTTACAGGGTTCCGGATGACGTCACTGTGCGCCAGTTGACATCAGACCATGTCGATGCCATCTACAACACTCCGTCCATATTTATAGATTATTTACCAAAGGATTTCATTGATGGAAGTATCAAGCTGAACGCAGCATTCGGTGTGTTTTCCAAAACAAACGACGTTCTGTTGGCTTGGATAATGCAAATTTACGACGGCAGCGTAGCCGTCTATGTAGATAAAAATCACAGAAGAATGAATTATGGCAAATTATTAGGTAATTTCTTAGCTGAAAAAATTTTCGAACGAGGTGACGCAGTACTTTGTTTAGTGCACGTAAATAATCATAAATCTCTTCATCTCAATATGGCTTTTGGAAACAAGATAGTCACTCTTAGTAGAATCTACAAAGTTGAAAAGGCCAAGAAATCACGCTGCGTCTACGATAAAACCCTTCAATCGCATTTGTAATAGTTTCCAAATACATTTCATTGAGTATCAATTTTTTTTTTATCTTATGTAAGTACACGTTGTCCTGTATATATACTATATAAACAGCTATTGACACAATGACGGGGGATGAGACCTTGAAAGCGGTCATTTTTTATAGATTTTAGGATTTTTTAAAATTTAATAAGAAATTTAACAACATTAATTTTATTGTTATTTTCTGCCCAAATATGTACTGTACGAAATGATTCGCGATTATTATGTCAACCAAGTAGAAAAGTATGTTGTCCTCGAGTTTACTTTCCAAGGCACCAACGCTCTATTTCTCGTTCATATAAATATGTACTCGTATTACACTCTGAAGATGGTTCCTTATTGTTCGCTTAATTTTCCCTTTGAGATATTTCCAATACCGTTATCAACTTATGAATAGTTTAATTCACAGTCAAACCTAAAAGAATTATAATAACTTACAATATTGAAAATTTTAGAATAGTCTCATTATTTACGTCAAACCGCTATCACCGCATTACAGGTACATGAAAGTCGTGACAAGTAATGATAATGAACTCCCTACGTCTCGTCTTGAACAGAACATTGAAACGCTACCAAAAAACAGTTTCTAATCGCTCGAGTTGAACTAAAAATGAATACCCACGGCGACGACGTATTATATCAACGATTCCATATTCTAAATTAAAAAAGTTTACGCCATTTTGCGCATGAAACTCACAACATTTTACAAAGGAATGCTCATACGCATTGTACATACATAAGTGAAAAAGCCTTTGGTTGGAGATTCCACTCAAAATTACACCAGCTTTTCACTCTGAGTTTGCAATTGCTAGAAAACTTTTTTCACCGGAAAGAAACGACCCTGGCCTCGGTATTTACCTTTTTATCATGCAGACCGTCCAGCGGCATATGCACAATTGACTTCACATCTTCCAAGCTGAAACTTGAGTTCATTACAGTCGAAGGTTGTCCAGTGACCTCATCTCTTAAAAGCCATTTCACGCTACATGCGTATAACAATAATATGTCACAAGATAACGCAAAAAACATTATTCGTTGACATTATCCATGAAGATTATTTTTGTACTTGGTCTTCGCATCGTCATGGGACTTTAATTGCAAAAAGCTGTCGCTCATTACCACTTAGCGCAGGTACCAACAACGAAAAGGTTTACTGGAAATCACTAGTAGTGAATTTGACGCGATTGAACTAACATCAAATTGTAACCATCTGCGGCTCAACGATAACTACTGGAAATACACTGGAAAAATGAATTCGCACGACGTACTACAGCCGATTTCCGAATTTGAAACGTACAAGATTTGTGACATTTTGAAAAGAGAATGGCCCAATTCCATTTACGTAAGTAAAACAGCTTTCATAATACCTCTCCGTTCAGATTTCACGAAATATTGCTCATCTAGGCATGCTGTTTCTTGAAAACTTGTTCAAGATGGAAGCAGAGCGGCTCAGAAGTCAATATTTCATTTTTCTATCGATCAGATAACCCACAGAGTGGAATCTTCGTCGGGATAATAAAATCGGTGAGTTTTTTTTAGCTGAACTTGGCCCCCTGCCCCTTCTCCAACAAGACGAGATGATTTAGTGACTCATTTCATTTGCATAGAGCGATGACGTGACTTGTGCTTTGATAACCTACGCTATGAAAGGATACGAAAGCTTACTACGTGAAACTCTCCTACGCACCGAAGCGATTAACTGGAATAGTCTACCAAGAATTGAGGGTATCTTAAACAATCACGCTGAAATTTTGCGGGACGTATTGCAAAAAAAAGGATTCGATTTGATTGTTCAGCAAGAAGAGGTGATTTTCACATTGGAACCGGAAAATTTCGCTAAAGACCTTCGGTAAAGAATATTCAGTTATTCGTAATCGTTCCAAAGATCATTGCCATCCATTGGTCTCTGTGGCTGTAGGGATAGATTCATCAGCCTACTGATTTGTTCAGACATCCTCGATGTAATTTCTATGGCCATTAATATTGGCACCAGGTATTTGTCTAGGGTTTCCTATCCTCATTATTTGGGTTACTTCGCAATATCAACGTTTCATACCCGAGGGTAATTGGTGTTTTATTGGTACAATTGCCAGTTACGGATGCTCTTTCTTCTCTTTTTATCATATTTGCCTCAACCAGTAACTTGGCTTTCCTGGCTCAGTACAAATTCGGTCTCCGTCGGAGGTGGACGTCTTTCAAGTAGTAGTTCTGCACAGACGACTTCATTACAAAGGTAAACTTCTCACTGTTACAGGGTTCCGGATGACGTCACTGTGCGCCAGTTGACATCAGACCATGTCGATGCCATCTACAACACTCCGTCCATATTTATAGATTATTTACCAAAGGACATCATTAACGAAAGTATCAAGCTAAATCCAGCATTCGGTGTGTTTTCCAAAACAAACAACGTTCTGTTGGCTTGGATAATGCAAATGTACGACGGCGGCACGGCCGTCTACGTAGAAGAAAATCATAGAAGAAAGAACTATGGTAAAGTATTAGGTAATTTCATGGCTGAAAAAATTTTCGAACGAGGCGACGCAGTACTTTGTGTTGTGAACGTGAATAATCGTAAGTCACTTCATCTGAATACAGCTTTTGGAAACAAGGTAGTAGCTCTTACTAAATTCTGCAAAACTGAAAAAGCTAAAGAATCACGCAACGTCTATAATAAAACTCTCTCATCGCGTTTGTAATGAATTCCAAATACATTTCTTCGGGTATTATTTATTTACTACATGATGTGTTCACGTTGTACTCTGCACAATCTACCAACGACTTTTGACACAATGACGGGGGATGAGACCTCGGAAATGGTAATTTTTCATAAACTTGTGGTATTTTTTTTTTTTTTTGTAATTGGCTTCAACTAATTTACCAATTTCAATTTTATCGTTACTTTTTGCTCAAACATGTACGAAGTGATTCGTGAATATTGCGTTTCCTTCGAATGCATGTTAGGCAACCGAACTCACACTGTATAACTATAAGTTGCAGATCTTTCAATTTTAGCACCAAAAAATCTTTTTTTTCGTCAATCATCACGATGCGCTCGTCCCTCTGACCAACCATCAGTCTCTGCCTGAGCATTATCGACAACACACCAACACACGCAAACGTAAAAGTCCTCGAATTACATAACCGCAAATTTATCTCCACGTCACTCGGCATTCATTCCCACTCACCTTAAAATCATTAACTAACGATTCGTCGGCGTTGAAAAAAAAATATAGAAGATGAATTGAAGCTTTCAACTTCCTTGGACTGGGATAATTTCACCGCTAGAAAATTACCATATCTCGCAACGAATTAAAAAAATCTCGCATTAGGCGACTATAAAACTTCAAAGTACCGGGATAATTTTTAATTAAGAAATCAAAAGCCCGCAAAGGCCTTAACGTACGATAAATTCGTCGTAATTTTAAAAGCTCGTAATTCATATACAATTCAGACGAGTTACGAAGAACGCGCAAAGGACGACGCCAAAGATACGTTTTCTGTTTCAAGTACCATAAAACAATTCGACGTTTGAAGGCATTGAAAACCTAAACGAGTTAAAATGAGCGAACGGAAATAAATTCAGCTAAATGAAACATCTCACGAAGCTCACCGAGACGGACGGCAGACCAAGTGGAAACAAAACCAATAAAATGCAAAAAGAAAATAACGCGGACTCGAGAACGTATTAACTTTCGTTTATTAACGTGCAAAGAGCACCGACAAAATAGCTCGAACGGAATTACCGACAAAGAAGTTAAATTTATTCTAAAAAACCGAGTAAAAAGTTTACATTTGTAAAATGGCCATGTTCTACAAAAGCTTCATCGCGTTTAGATGTACTTTTTAATAATTCCACCGCGCTTTTTATGTACGTGCCGAAGATTAAGTAAATAACGCGGATAACCCTCGAGTACCTTCTATAGCGTTTTCTATTTTTCAACCTCGCTCAAATCTTTTCGCTTTCGAGTTTTAGCACGCCATCGTCGTTTAATCAGCTCTCGCCGAGGCTTTTTTTGATTAAGCCAAACTGCCAAGCTGAATTATCGTCTTGTGTATTTGTTTCGCGGCCGTTTCCACCTCGGCTAATTTACGCTTAATTTTCTTCGCGTTAATCTCCTTATTACTTTTTAGCTCCACTTAGTCGACTCCGCGAAAGCGAAAAATAAAACCCGAGACGGAATCCGGATAACCAGCTTTTTCACGCGGTAGAAGTCGATTTTCAAAAAGAAAAGAAATTTAAACGCAGATAGGAAGGGGACTTACAAATAGAGCCTTTTCTGAATTTTTAAAAATTAAGATCTGCTTTTAAAATATTCCACTAAAATGTTAAATTTAAATTTTTGAAAAAATATTTTGAAAATTCGGAAAAATTCAAAAAAAGTAACGAATGTAAAACTGAAGGAACTTTTTAATCAAAGACTCATGTCTTGGGCAAATGTCTCATTCTGTCCGAAGAGAGGCTTTTTTTTTACTCGTATCAATAATAGAGTATCAAATGCAATTTTATGGTTGATTCTTGCTCTATACAGTAAAACGATGATTTTAAGCGACGGTGCCTATTTTTTAGCCTCCCCATTTTCCAAGGATCCACCCCCCAATATTTGAAACACGTATACCGCCTCACCTATTGACTTTAGAAAAAAAAACGTTTTGTCAAAATTGCTCCTTGATGTCTCCCCTTCACTTTTGGTCATTACAAAAATTTCATTTAGAGCAATCCCCTTTCCTCAAATTTGTGAAAACGTTCTTCGAAAAAATGGAAATCTGATTTTCTCACATTTTTACAAGAAGTATTAAAGATACGCCAATATTTGTATCCACAAAAGATTTACAATCAATTTTTCTTTCAAATAAACGGAAACGCAAAAAAATTGCTCGCAACCCCTCCATCTTATCCCCCCCCTTCACATTTGAAACGTCTTTTTTACCAGCAAATTTTTCAAAATTGTTTCTTACTAATTTTTCTACTCCTTTAGTTGTTACAATATCTCTCCTCAGAAGGTCTCTTGCCCCTTAAACTCAAATCTGAGGAGAGGGGATTACTCCAAATGGAATTTTTTTAATAACTAAAAGAGTAGGGAAGACGTCAAGGAGCAATTTCGACGAAACGTTTTTTTTTCTAAAGTCCATAGGTGAGACGGTATACGTGTTTCAAATATTGGGGGGGGAGGGGGTGGATCCTTGGAAAATGAGGAGGCTGAAAAATGGGCACTGTCGCTTAAAATTATCGTTTCAGTATACAGAACAAGAATTAACCTTAAAATTGCTTTTGAAAGCTCAATCGAGCCTGCATTGACTCTACCACAGCCAAAAAAGTACTTTACGGTTTTTTTTTCTTACGATGATTGGTTTATTTTGACTAGTGATGCTGATTGGGAAGTGATGGGAGGGGGTGGAGAGTATAATAAGAAATACTGCGATCTTTGGTAGCTAAAAAATCCAAAATTATCAGTGTCGAAATTTTCGCATAAATGACTTGTATTTTTTGCTTATATTTTGATAAAAACCGGTTTAAATTTTTTTAAAAAAGAATAAAAAGTGGTTAAAATTGCTCAACGAATTCCTGAATTTTAATCCAATGAAGTAAACTGCCTAGATAAATTCTGCTAAAATTT
The DNA here is from genome assembly GCA_003261595.1 of Maconellicoccus hirsutus. NCBI lineage: Eukaryota > Metazoa > Arthropoda > Insecta > Hemiptera > Pseudococcidae > Maconellicoccus > Maconellicoccus hirsutus. The sequence continues at coordinate 12,653 of QBDW01005373.1, read as the reverse complement.
AAATCAATTTCAAAAAAAATATAAGCCTCGCAAATAATCACGAAAAAAATCACCTAAAACGTTCAAAAGCAACTCCGACTGTTCTTCCGAACCTAACCTCATCACTCCTTCAATCATCACTTATCACGAAACCATTAATCGAAATCAAATCACGTGCATTACTATTTCGTAATTAAATCGCACTATTTAGAACGCGATATTAACGATGACGTAATACGCCTTCTGCCGAAAATCCACTTCAAAAAAGAAAAAAAACCGTAGCAAAACCCGTCGAAAAATTCTTCTTAAATCATTAAACAAGCCGATGATTTGACGCGGGTCAAACTACTCTAATTACTATAATGTAATGTATACGAGAAAGAAGAAAAAACAACACGATTACGTCATCGATGGAAGGTTACATCGCACGCTGGTAAATCCCTGAGCATTTAACGTAAAATTTCTTCGGCGAATTACAACCACGTGAACACAACAACGAGACGTACAAAAGAGAAAACAAAATGTATAAAAACAAGCTTATCTCGACCATGTAAACATTCGTATCTTTTTCTTTTTTATTTAATATATTCATAAATATATTTCAACGCGCATATACGTCGTCGCCAATTTACGCCAATAATTGATATAAATAATGTCTACGATAGCGCACGATGTTTATAAACGAAGATAGGTTAAACCAGACAAGGTGTATCGATACCTCAACCTAGCAACCAGTTGGGGAAGCTCTGCTTTACCGTTTGATACGCGAATGAAAATTTTTTCGAGCACGTGACGTCATCCGAAAAAACCAACGTGTGAAGGTTCTCGCGACGCGATACGTGAATGGTTTATTTTCATATTTTTTTGCTTTATTTCATTTTACGATTATAAACCAGTGGTAGTCGTTCGTTAATGGTTGTACGATATGTTCATCCGGTTTACGTTTACGTTATTTTATCGGTTTTTGTGTAATTTTTACGTGCGATAGATTTTTTTGGTAAATTTTTCGCCGGTATTAATACTAATTTTTTTTGGTGAATTTTTTTCTCTATTTTCGAAAGATTAAAGAGGTAATTTTCAATTTTTTTTCCGTCAGTTATAACATTTAGGACGATTTTTTACAATTTTTTTTCTTCACTAATGGCGAATATTTTATCAGGAATTTTTTCATTTGTTCTACGTTCACGACAAGTTAACTATTCGGTCGTGAAAAAAGCGACGTCACAGTTACGTAAACAAATGAAAAAAATTTTCCTAAAAATGTTCTCGACATCTAATTTGAAAAAAATTCGAATCAGCGAATTTTGAAAATTAATACCATCTTTTTATAGACTGTGATGAAATCGATTATCGATATATTCGTCTAATTCGAGGTAAAGTAACGAGCAACGATAAAAAAAATTACCGAGATAGGACAAAATTTTAAACGCGGATTAATATATAATAAAATTCTTTCATTTGTCAAGAAAAAAAATATCGATGCCCTTTGATAAACGTATTAGTGGCATGTACCTCGTAAAAAATCAATTTACCGTGAGAATAACGAAACGGAGAATTTACATTTCGCGTTACTCGTCCGATACTCGTCACTTTTCCACCTGAAAATAACTTTCGATTGGACGAACCCTCGTAATTTCTTTTTTCTCGACGATGAAAACGATTCGAAAAAACTCGTCTAGTAAGTTCCCAAAAAAAATCCAAAAATTCAATTTTTTTCATAAAAATTCGAATCGAAGAAATTTGAACCTTCAAATTCCTCGTTCAACCTCCTCTTCCCTCCTACCATTAAACTCCCGAATTACCCAAATTGCCTTAAATGTTCCATCGCAATAAATTACGTTCTCCTACGTTGGCCTCATTTCGCATAAAAAATTTGATTATTTCGATAAACAAAAATTTCAATTGAAAAAACGCACAACGGTCAAGTAATCACGCAAAATTCGTGTTTTTCGATAAGAAAACTTGGAAATGAAAAGAATTAAGTATAATTACCAATTAAACGGAATCTGCGTATGAATTAGTTCGCCGAGGACGCTTTGCTAATTTCCGAAATTACGAACTTTGATTTTATTAGTCGCCGTTTGATTCGTAATTTATGTCTACTCTTTTTGATAAAATAACAAAGAGATAAAGAACACGTGAAGAAAATAAACTTGGACGCGTTTTAATATCGTAATCTTAACGTTATGTACGAAACATGATCAATTTTTGTTTACTGTTTAACGGCGAATGAAGCGTTTTAGGCAAATATTTCCGGTGATAGAAATTACTGCGAATAACATTTCCTTTCGTTTTAGTTATTACGAAATTCACGATAGGAGTCGTTATTTTGGAGGTATTAACGAATAACGTAATAGAGACGATTGATCTGATGAACGAAAAACTCCGACGAAAAAATCGAACTCCCACCCCCCCTCACATTGATTCACAATGCTCGCTACCGCACACTACTTTTTTTTCTATTCATATTTGCATTAATTACCGTAAGTTCGCAGTATTTACGGTAATTTACCAGTAATTGATGGTAATTCGTGGTAATTTATGGTAATTTACTGGTCATTTGTGGTAATTTGTCGGTAATTTATGGTAATTTACCGTAAATTTTTGTAATTTACCGGTAATTTAATTTATGCAATTCGTCGGTAATTATAATGATTTAACCATAATTTGCAGTAATTTACCGTCATTTTGTGTATTTTACCACCAATTTACAGTAATTTACTGTTGATTTATAGTTGATAATAACCAATGATGATTCACTGTAAATTTGCAGTTTTTCGGTAATTTACCATTAACTTTCCGTACATACGATAATTACCAGTAATTTACTATGTTAAAAATTTGACGAAATTCGGTTCGCTCGTTCTGGCGAGATGAGGTCACAAAGAAAATGGCTACTTCTTCAAGTTGAGATGAAATTTTCAAACAAACCCGGTTTCTTGGAAATAACGTAATAAATAACGTAACGGAAACTCTTGTGAAGAATTTCGACGACCAAAATTGCGACAAAGGTTTTAGCAGAGTAATTGATGTCTCATCTGCGACTCATTTTGGACCTTTTTTTTCAAAAATATACACGCCACCATAAAGGAAACTATATTCCTTCGCGATGCCGTCCCCACTCCTCTAAAATGGGTGTGACCTTAATTAACGTGTTTTTTAATCACTCGTCGTGATATTAACGAGCTGGTTTCAGCTAACAAAAAAATTACTAAAACCCTAAGACAATTCGTGGAAATGAGAAATTAAGGCCAAGGGTGTAATGAGGTGCGCAAATGCTCCAGGACTCTCCTCCAATCAAAGCTAATCGATGCTTTTCAAATTTACGATTCGTCTAAAATTGTTGCTTCGTTGAAAATCTCAATAACGACCACGCATCTTGCCATTGGCCATCTCATGAAACGACCAAAGTGAAAACTACACATTTCCTTGTTCGCCGAATCCGCAACGTAAAACCAAAGCCGAAGAAACACCTCGAAAAGAGTAGGCAAAAAAAGGTTACCCGAATGACCTCAATTTTTCGCGTAAGAAAAAAGTACCAACGAAACGTCACTAATTACTTATAGACGATCACGGTTCGTACAAATGAACGTAGATTCTCTTCCATGTAACACCGTCAGCCAGTTCACCTTGATTACGGTCATTGTCGTTCCACCTATTGGTTTAATATAATTTAATATAATTTCCAATGGAGCTTATCATTGACATAGAAATAATCGTCGATACGACCTCAATAAGTTCGTAACGCGTTTTAAAATCCTAATCACGAGATACTTCCTTTTGATTATCCTCGCTCGCACACGCAACACGTGCTATTTCTTGCATACGCTAACTTGGTACGTACTTCGCAGGTGGAGACGAGCACGATGTTCATGAACGTAGCGACCATAGACGTGAGCCACAGCGAAGACATGGAGAAGCGCCCGCCAGACTACGGCGGCTACTCGAATCCGGTATTTGCCGAAGACCCGAAACCCTTCTTCGTCTCGAACGCGATGTCGCGAGTAAACTTCGACTCGTCCGACGCCAATCGAACTCCGAACAACGGCCACGTATCCATCGCCGACTTCAGCATAACCGACACCAAAGACTACGACCCGCATGACTTCTGCAACAGCAAGAAGCCCACTTCGTATTGCGACACGTTGCTGCATCTCCTGAAGGCGGCCATCGGCACCGGCATCTTGGCCATTCCGAGCGCCTTCAAAGAGGCCGGATACGCGGTCGGAGTGGTTGGTCTGATAATAATGGGCGCGTTTTACACGTACTGCATCCATTTGCTGCTATCCGCCGAATACGAGTTATGCCGCAAGCGACGCCAGGTCAACATGACGTATGCCGGCACCGTTGAGGCGGCTTTCGAAGAAGGTCCGCGCAACCTCCGGTGGCTCTCCGGAGTTGGCAAATTCGCCGCCAATTTCTTCTTTATGGTTTACGAAAGCGGAGGTTGCGCTGTGTACATTATCTTCATATCGAGCAACCTCAAGCAACTCTTGGATTATTACTTCGTCGACGATATTCCGGTACGTTTGGTGATGGCGTATGTCACGGTGCCGCTGATTCTGTGCTGCTGGATACGCAATCTGAAACTGCTCGCTCCTTTGTCGGCCATCGCCAACGTACTAATCGTCATCAGCTTCGTGTTGGTATTCTGGTACGTCTTCCAAGATATCCCCGATATCAAGACTCGTCGACCGGACGGCGATATCGACAAACTCCCTATGTACTTGACCACCGTACTCTTCTCGGTCGCCTCGACCGGTCTCATTTTACCGCTGAAGAACGAAATGAAAAAACCCAAGTATTTCACGACCGCATTGGGCGTAATGAACATCTCCATGATTCCGATCTCATTCCTCTACGTCATATTCGGATTCTTCGGCTACATCAAATACGGCGACGAGATCAAAGGCAGCATCACCCTTAATCTACCCCAAGACCAACTACTCGCTCAACTCATCAAAGGTCTTTACTCGTTGACCATATTCATATCGTATCACCTGTGCTACTACGTCGTCTACGACATCATCTGGAAGAATTTCCTACAAGAGAAAATCCAAACCAGGAAGCTATTCTGGGAATACGTAGTACGTACGTTGATACCAATCGCCACGTTCCTGATGGCGTACGCCATTCCCAACCTCGACTTGTTCATATCATTGGTGGGTGCGCTCGGCATAAGCACCACTAGCTTAGTGATACCCATCATAATCCACACGTTGGTCTTCTGGGATCACTACTCCAGTACCACGAAACGTTTACTCTATATCGTCAAGAATGGCGTCTTATTAGCGATATCCTTAATGATATTCGTCACCGGAGTCACCGAAAGCGTTTCCGATATAATCGAATCGTATTATAAATAGTAAAATCGTTGGTAATCTCGTCGAAATTTTACCAATCACGTTACCTTTCTTTTCTTTCGCGTCACCATCGTCAAAGACTTCCGATACTCGTCGCTATCTCCCGCTGTCCGCCTGTAACCTCGACGTGCGACCTAATTCTTCGCACACGACCACCTCAACCATACTAGAAGCTCTCGATGACGCGCGCCATCAATCGAGTAAAAAATTTTTACATAATATCGGCGTTAATGAATAATTAAAATGCGCCTTTCCAATACATCGTCTTGTAACACATTTGTAAGTACATCGTTTGCGTCAAACATCCCATCCCCCCGTCCTCCCATCGCGCAACACTCCGCAAAGTATTTATAGAGATGAAAAAAAAACCTAACATATTAAATATTAATTTATTCAAAAACGAAAGCCCAAACTGTAAATTATTCCTAAATCGCATTCCGCTGGATTTCTATAACACGAGCGATATATCCGCCATAATAAATTACCTCTTGGAAATACCCAAAATTAAAAAAAGAAAAAATTTGGCAAAACGATAAACAAATAAAATATCTCGCATCGATTCGACGCGTTAGATAATCAATTTTTATTGAGCATCGTCGATTAACCGCCCCCTTGCCTCTCTAATCCACATTACCATCGAGATAAAGGAAACCATATCGATATGATATGCGTTGAAGTCACGTATGCATGAATATTCATTGAACTACGATAACTCGGACAAGATGTGGGGGGTGCCCATCAACGGGCGAGTTCAAAGATCACAAAATAATGGTTTCGTTTTCGCGAAAATAATCTACAACTCTAGAAGAAATCCTAATCGACGATGAATTTGTATGTTTATCGCATCCTCGTTACGTATTAATTATAAAAAATATTTTATTTGCGAAGAAAATATCACGTTAAATAAACCATTTGATACGGTTTTTCGCGGACGATCGCCATTTGCAAAATCCAACGAGACCTTTGGCGACCTCGTTTCCTTCACCGAAATGTAAACAATTTGCGAGACTTTCTAAAAATACCCACCATCCCGAGATCATTAATAAGTTCCTATAATAATCAAACTTCTGCAAGGCGACAGCTGGCAACTAGCAAACGATATCGGAATTTTACCTTTAATTTAAATACGTTAATTAATAAGTTAAACATACAACTCGAAACTAGTCAATTTCCATTAACCAAAATGCAACTTGCAACAAATTCAACATTTTTGTCAAATCATACGCGTACTTATAAGACTGATGACCGAGCTTATAACTTCAAACGAGCTTTCTCCGTATTTCGATTCGAAAAATTTTCTATCACAACAAAAAAACCTACAGTAACGAGCACCTAATTCTCGACTATTAAAATGATTAATAATGAGAGAAAAACATTTATTATAATTGCGAAAAATTCTTCTCGTTGACAACATGTCCGAGGTTTCATTGTTTTAGGTAATTTTTTTCAAATATTCGTGTTACGCAATTTATTATCGTTTATTTTTCTACTTCGAACAATGAACATTGATTGGTAAATTAGAATACGTTGGTGTATATTTTTGACTTAATCTATTTACGATGTTTTGTTCCATCACTCGCCCCCTCTTTCCGTATTTTATGTTACGAATATTTCGCCGCATAATCTACTTACGAGTGTATTTTCTTTTTACGACGAAAACGCATTTTGGACTTGATGGATTTTTTTTTTTTGTAAATATTTGCGCCTTAATTTTACGTAAATTTTAAGCATCTAGGTCGATTATTTCGTGAATTTTTTCGTCACTTTTACAACCTTTTTAAGAACTTCGAAAAAAATTGATAAAATTTAATCGAAAAAAAAGCGCCTGAATTCGAAACTTGTAATTACACGTGTAATCTCGTTATAACGTTACTCGCGGCCCGAATATTAAAATAAGTGATAAGTTGTATAATTCGTGATAGAATTTAAATACAAATTATTAAAGTGCTATTTATTGAAGAATGCATTTAGATTTTTTTACCGCGTTTAAGATTATTTTATTATGTATATATTAATACTAATTATGTACGTTTGTTATAAATTAATACGTTGCTTGTATGTTTTCAGTGTCGTTGGAATTTTTGAAAAATGATAATTGAATAAAAATTCGTATTGAATTGCTTTGTTTATTCTATAATTCGAGGTCGTCAATTTAGGCGATTTCTTTCTGAAAATCGACACCCTACGTCTATTTTAGCAAATTTTCAACAAAATAACTTGAAATTTTGGTCAAAACTGAAAGTCATCAGCTTGAGTAACATGTACTTTTTGAAGAATTTTTTAATCTTTTAAACCTCCTCAAATCGCGTTTCAAAATTTTCAACCGAGGCCCCCCATCCTCCTCAAAATAAAGCTGGTCACCTAAAAAATACCACGTTTTGTATCGATGTAATATTCATCCATGTATAAGTCGAGAATCAGAATTTTTGGGGGCTGGGCACGTACTAAAACCCTTCAAAAATCAATTTAAAGCGCCATTTTTAGAGCTAAATCGAAACAGGAATTTTTGAAAATATTTTAACGTGTTTAAAAGATCAATGAGAAGAAAAAACTTCGCATGCAATGTGCCGAAAAAATGGATAATTTTCGCGTAAAAAAATATTAAAAAATCGCGAACGCGCGCCCGTCAAGTTAATATGGGCCACCGCGTACTAGCGGAATACGTACGCTTACACGCGCCAACCACTTTCCTTAGTACGAACGCTCCTTACACATCTCCCGCTAGTACGTCGTGGCCGGTATCAACTTGTCGGACGAACGTTCGCAATTTTTTGATATTTTTTTACGCGAAAACTCGGTACATCGCGTACGAAGTTTTTACTTTTAATTTACTTTTATACGTATTTTTATCAATAAACGAGCTTTCGAGTTATCTAGGAAAATCGTATAAACCAAAAAGACACCCTGTAACCCCCCTCAAGCTTCACACTAGCTTCAAAGGCGATATCTAAGACGTCATTCGTTTAGCCGAACAGAGAAGACGTCACGGTGGCCGCTTTCGTAATATTCTTACGCGATAACGATATCGTAACGCGGTCGTATTTTATTGTATAAATCATTCGCTCGATTCGTTAACACAAACAACGTGCTAATGACGACCTCCGCGTCTCCGTGTGATTCCTTACATGAATAGCCCGCAAAGATGGCGCGAATGAATGAGACATAGGTCGAATAGGCCATATCGAGGGGTAAATTAATACGCGAAACAATACGTTCCGAAAAAACCAAACGGATTACGTCATAAGAACCAAGAACGATTAATAAACTCGTACAAAACTACACGCTTCGAAAGACAGCAAAAAAGTAGCGAAATACGCGTCTAACATCGGTTAAAAAAGTCGAGTATTTAAATGTTACTCGAGACGATAAAACGTGAAAATAGAAATAACCGACGCATTCGACTATTCGTCAATTACTCAAAAACGTGTTCCCTTCTCATTTTTTTACGCATTTTCAGAAACTTCGAGAAAGCAAAAAACACGAGTTAACGAGAGGAAAATTTACAACTTAACGAGAGGAAAATTTACAACAAATTATTATTTTTCCAGAATAAAATGTGCAAAAAAATGCTTCAGCAAAGAAAAGCACGTCGTAATAAAATAATGTTTAAAAATGATTCTTTTTTTTCGTTTTGTTTATTTTTGAAACAAATTTTCAAGGGTGTTTTAAAAAGCGTATAAAATATGAATTGTGTTTGCCAAAGAAAAAAGGCGAAATTACAGCTTCGTTTAACAAATAAATGTATCTTCGTGTCGAATGAAAAACATCTCGAGATATATGAGAGAAATTTAACGCTCAATTTAGCATAACGTCGAGAAGAAAATTCCAAAAATAAGTAAAAAGCGGCAGAAATATGCTACTTATTGTTATACGAGGATAAAACAGGCGCTGGAGAATTCAAAGCTAAGCAAATGTACTTTGAATTAAGAAACCTCAAGAAGTAACAGATAAGCCAAGGAGATGGTTCAAATTTTCTAGTAAATTGGAGCGAAGAAGGTAGAAGGTACATCTCAAGGTTGACAGAAACACAGATTAATGTTTACAGGAGAATCCATGACGTAAATTGGAGAAAGGAAAAGAGGCAGTTGAACTTGACATGAAAATTTCCCCGGCTGTATTGCCCAAGGGGAAAAAATGAGAATTTAATTCGTCTTAAGGGAAACAAAAATGTTGGAAAAATTGTAGTTTCCAACAAATTTCAAAGCTTCCAGCGAAATTTAAAATTCATTACTCCAGAAGCATCATGAGAGGGTAAGAGGCGTTTTGCCCTAGGCCTAACTCCCTTGAAAAAATCCGGATATAGGCAATTTCCCCTTTTTGCGTTCATTTGATTAGTATCGTGCATAGAGGGGGGGGAGGCAGAACATACTTGGAATTTCAATGGCTTTTCAGACGCTACAGAACAATTAAAATAGCGACATAAAATTTTGTGGGATTCTTTGCACCAAGTATTTCAAAAGTACTCACATTTCATTTCCTAAAAATTGGGTTTTTAAAAATTTTTTTAAATGGGTAGCCGATTTGTCATGCCCCCTCCCCCCGGAAATAAATTACTTTTTTTCGATTTTATTGTAAAAATGGCAACAATGGCTTACACAATGCTAAATTGGACATCATTTTCTTCGTTAAAAAATCAATCTACTTTCAAATTGAAAAATTGCAATTTACTCAATGTTTCTAGAATTGATAAAAACTACACAAATTGCAAATTTTCAACTTCAGAATGGATTGATAAGACCAAATTTGATATTTTTATTGAAGAAAATTATGTTTAATTCTACACTGTTTAAGCCATTATTGTCATTTTTACAATAAAACCAAAAAAAGTAATATATTTTTCAGGGGGAGGGGGCGATCAATTGGCCACACGGTGTACTCAAACGCTCAATCGAAACAGGTAAAATTTTGGCGAGAAAACTATCAAATCTTCGTTTAACTTCTAGTCGATTACGTAAAATTATTAGATTATGAGAGAGAGAGAAGATGAAGAAGAAAAATTTACATATTACACGTTCAACATTGGAAAAAAATTATTATCATGAATTAAGCAGATAAGATGTTCGTGCGATAAATCGAACGTAATTCCCCGATTTCGTCGAAACACATTTGGTATAGATTTCGCGAATAAAAAAAATATTCTAATCAGTTTGTAATCTTTTCGCTATGATAATTTTTCGTGTCTTATATCACATTTATTTCTAATTTCGCTAAATGAATTGAATTTTTTGGTAAAATACCACGTTTCTATAACTTTTTCAACGCAAAAATAAAATTTTCATTTGTTCGAGAATAATTTTGCTAAATTTTTTTTTGTTTGGAAGAATACGAATACGATCTAAAATTTTGATTCAAATGTGCGTCCAAATTTCTTTTATTGAAACATCGTACCCTTCATCGACTCACATCAGAAGCACTGAAGATGACGAGAAACATAAGCAAAGTCGTTTCAAGGAAGGGTGAATTTGTTTAATAACCCCCCCCCTTCCTCTCACAAAAGTCCCTTCGTACGAAATAATTTATCGATAAATTAAATTTTCAAAGGTTGGGAAAGACTCAAAAATAACGTTTACGGTGAGTCTATTTCGATTCATGACCACTTCGCTCACATTCAGAGCTTTCTCACAATTTCCTATTCATTAAAATTTACCGACTCAAGACCCCCAGTCCTCATTCCTGGTATTGTTCATCGCAAAATTGATCAATTAATCCTCGCAACAGTCTAATTTATACGATGCAGGAGTACGGCTCCACTACGAGACAGCCTTGACCACGAACTTGATCGCTACAAAGTGAAATATTTTCAATTCAATTCGTTCACGATTGGGAAAAACCATAATAACTCCTCTTCGAAACGATATTTAATCAAAATCTGTCCAACATGGCCAAACGACTCGACACCCAAGATGACTACGTAATTTCGACGAAAAAAACACTTCACGGGAAGAGGGGACAAAAGCACCTAAATAACACGTGTTTGAACACCGACGAAAATGAAAATTACCGCACCTACGAAATAAACGTGATTTTCCACCATATCGGACGTCCTTCGCGTTACCATTAATCTTCTGCCTCAGTCTCCGAACAAATAACTTCGGTGGTAAATAATTCGTCAAAATGAAATTAGCGATTATGAACGAATATTAACCGACGAAACACATAGCACTTAAATTTCTTAAGCTTCTTCACGCGAGCTTCGACATGGTCGAAAATACCAATTGTTCTCGTCCCCCGCCTCGTTATATCTCAAATAAAAGAAAATCATCTTTTCGAGATACCGTTTATGTAGAAAAACTACCGCTCCCAAGGTCGTTTTTATTTACTATTTAATCACGTCTACGGCGACGACCGCGTTTAAAAAGTTCCTCCGAATTGAACAGGTATACTCGTATATCTTGAAAGCGCTCCTCGACCACACCAAACACTATAATTTCACCAGCGTAATTTCTGCCGCGTTTGCGATCATTTTCCCAACAAATTAAATCATTCTTTGTCGATGACGACCAGCGTCAAGCTCGCTGATCAATTAAACCATTTTTTTTCTTCAAAGAAAAGTGAAAAAAATTCCGTTATCAAGGGCGTCGTCGTTGTCGCTGAAACGCAAACGAATACCTCGACTTAGCATTGTGATACACGACTCGGTGCGAAAAAAAGAGCGTATTCAAGGATTTAATAGGTGTCGTTTTTGTGACCTGATTACAACTCGACGTGTGATTATTAAATATTTTAAACGCATTCGCTAAAAAGCGTAGTACAACACGATGCCATAGAGCCGAATTTCCCTCGATGGGATTTCGCTCGGATTATCTGCACCTCAGACAGATCAACAAATTCTCCTAGCGTGATGAGATACTCACACGAATGTCAAAATACCACTGAAAATACTTCCACTTCGATGATCCACTCATACAAAAGAGGGCGCTTATATTACAATTTCCTCTTATGGACTCGTGCTCCATTACCAAAGATAGTATACACTACGTTCAGTGGCGTAGCCAGGATTTTGGCAAGGGGGGCAACACGAGTCCAGGTAGTCAAAATTTTTTTTAATTAGTGGGAAACCAGAAATTGCAAACGATTTCTTTTCCTATTCCTTTAATTTATAAACAAACTACGATACGTCGAAACAAACAATAAAAGGCCATGGGGGGGCAATTGCCCCCTTTGCCCCCCCCCCTTGGCTACGCCACTGACTACGTTTATAATAGATCACGAACGTACTAACTATATCTGGATATTTCACCATAGGCGAACGGAGCGTGTCAAAATAGAAGTGTGAGGGGAACATAGGCTCCGCCTACGTAGGGAGACATT